>LR812533.1:50306745-50581745 GCA_903798195.1 Danio kyathit
CAGTGTTTTTAAAAGTCTAAACACTTTATTGATATAGTGTACAACCAAGCACATGTGGTCAGAACACAAACGAGTCGCAGGTAATGAAGTATTAAGCGTTTCTCCCATAGGAAAGCCATTCTAAGCAAAATGCCAGCAGGCATCAGTAGCTCCGCCTCTTTGCCCTTGTTTGGTATCCCACGGCTTGTGTGATGACGCGCGAACAAAATGGCGATGGTTGGCCACGCCTACTGGTAGCCTCTTCATAAACCTATGGGTGACGTCACGGATACTACGTCCATATCTTTTACAGTCTATGGTCAAAACAAGCAAAATACTGTTGTATACATACACTTTTTATTCAGCAAAACAGTTGACATTTAAAAAAATATATATTCTCACACATCTAAAACTATGCACAGTGGTCTGTTCTGGCTCCCAGATCACCAGTTAACTATGCATACAACAACATATTAAAGCAATATTATTGTAAAGGATGATTATTAAACTATGTTAACAAAATTTACAGCAAGCAAAAGAAAGCAGGTAAAAAACATTCTGTGCGCGATAATGAAAGGATGATGCCGCGCACACGGTTAATCTTAGGCCAATTAATAATCTGTTCAAAGAATGGTTAAAGTGAAAGCGACAACAACTGCTGCTGCTTACAAAGAATCTCGAGCCCTTGAAGGACTGTGGGTGCACGAGCATCGCACTGGTTTAGTTTCCAGGCACGGTTGCTTCTAGTAAGGAAACAGCGCGTGATACTCTCATTCGTTATGCACCTGCTTTCTTCTGCTCGCGCGAAAAGCTGTTTTTGTCAGTTGTGCTGCTTCTCGATTCTAAGATCACATTTGTATGCTTATAGACAAACGGTCATAAACTAACAGTCTAATCTGTAGTGATGACGAGCCAGCACTGGCAATTTAAAAATGAGTTTCAGCCAGCCAAAGTGGCTTGTGGGAGTGGCTGTCTGACCCGCCACAACCGAAAGCTACCCGCATTTGGCGGGTTGGCGGGTGTTAATGTAAAGCCCTCGTTGTATACTATAGTAATAAAGTGTTTAGTCTTTTAAAACACTGTTGTAACACATTGAGCCACTAAGCATTGTTCTTATGACGTTTTTCTACAGGAGAAAAATGCAAATTAGAAAATATTTACAGAAAGAAAAGTGTGGTGTCCAACCCCTACTGCCTCTTACCGTGTACAATATTCAATATTTACAATATCCACAAACAAACAAATAAACCAAAAACGAAATAATAGGAGGGGGAAACACGGATGGATATACAACAAGGAGTCAAAACGTACACACCAACACGGGAAACACAATCAACTATAACACTTAGCAACAAGAATAGTTTTATAGCACACCAATCTCAAAATAACAACACGCCAACCAAAAATCGCTCTCCCACCCCACCCCGTTTTCCCTTTTTAAAGGACGCCCTGGGGTTCCTCCAGCCAATCCCAGGGCACATCGTCTACGTAATTAGGGCGGGGCCTCCGGATGCAAAGAGCGGGAGAGTGAGAGAGACAGACACACACACAGACACACAAAGCTGCTAACGCAACAAATGTCAAGCCCTGTATATAAGTATGTAAGAATTGCACTCACCTGGGAAATGGAGGCCACTTGAATGGTTTGTGGACACAATTAAGTGCACACAGCATGCCATATCATCTGATAATTGTAGGAAATAATGGAGGTGAAGTGACGGCGACCAGCAAGATTTAGCTGTCACTCAAGTGGCCTTAATTATGCAGACTTAATATAACTTAATATAAATGAAACGGATGAGTTATAAAAAGATTCACCCCCTCACAGTTGTCATGAAGGGTAATATTAGCTATATACACCAAAATCGTTCTTTGTACCAGGCTGTAAACACCTTTTTTTCTGCTGTAAAGTTGGCCATTTTAACATTGAGGTCAATAGAAATGTGTTCTATTTTGGAGCCAGGCCTAGTGGAATTTCGATGAATTGCAGTTTCAGTTACTTCCGTATTTGCTTTACGATGGACAGCGGGATGTTGCCGCTTGAGTCATACCCATGTCATTATACAACTTTGTGTCCCTGTAAACCATATATACCTGTACACATACACCCACACACTATTCTCCACATTAGTCCATTAATACTTAATGGAGTTAATGAAAAGGAGCTGAAGGGATGCCATTTTGTTTGTGTTTAACTGTTTGATAAATCCCTCTGACGAATTAGATTGTAAACTTGTAGGTCAGACCCTGTGATAGTTATTTAACACTTAGTGAGCTGTTTCAACCACTCTCAGTCTCAGAGCTGTGACAGAAATGAAATGCTATTGACTCTTTAAGGGGAGGGGCTACTCTATGTCCCACCCTCTCGTTATTTTTCAGTTGAGATTATGTCAAACATCGAATAAAAAAATGCACATTTCAAAGCATGGGAACTTTAAAAGCATGGGCCGATTTCTGACACAACCCACTATCAATGTCTGCATGACCTTAACGAAACATGGGCCTGATCATAGTGTGTGTGTGTGTTAACAGATGGAGAGAGTGCAGCCGTGTGTGAGATCGTCCATGTCAAGTCTGAATCAGAGGGAAGACCAGAGAGAGTGTTTCAGCTCTGCTGCAGGTCAGTGTCCCAGAAAAGCCTTACAAAACATCACTAAAAACCCACAGTCACCATCTGCTGGAGAAACCCTGTACTGCAACTCAAATTCACTTAAAGCAGGGGTGTCCAAACTCGGTCCTGGAGAGTTTAGCTCCAACCCAAATCAAACACACCTGAGCAAGCTAATCAAGCTCTTACTAGATATACTAGAAACTTCCTGCAGGTGTGTTCCAGCAAGTTGGAGCTAAACTCAGCAGGACACCGGCCCTCCAGGACCGAGTTTGGACACCCCTGACTTAAAGGGATAGCTCACAAAAAAGTTATTAATAATCTGATATCACTGCAAATGTCTCTTTAATTGGTCCTGCAGCTCTTCAGAGAGTAAGAAGGACTTCTTGAAGACGGTTCACTCCATCCTGAGAGATAAACAGCGGCGTCAGCTCTTGAAGACAGAAAGTCTTCCTCTCAGTCAGCAGTACGTTCCCTTTGGAGGAAAACGCCTGTGTGCTCTTAAAGGAGCCCGGCCGGCCATGAACAGAGCAGGTAAACACAGATCAACAACACACACTCACTGCATTTGGAAAGACATTAATCATGCGATTCAGCAGGGATACTTTAAATGTTATTCAAATCAATCCAAGTTTATTTATGTAGTGCTTTTCACTATAATTATCATTCCAAAGCAGCTTCACAAAAGGTGCACGTCATTACATTTCAGTCAAAATCATAAAGGTTAAGGAGTTGTGTATTGGGTGGGCACAATACAGTCATATAATCATAGTTAACCTGCAGTTATACTACCTGACAAAAGTCTTGTCATTGATCTCAGTTGTAAGTGCAACAAATATTAACTTGACTTCTAGTTGATCATTTGGAATAGTGGCACAAGGTCGATTTTTCTGATGAGTCATCTGTTAAACTACATTCCAATACTGCAGAAGACCTATTGAAACCCGCATGGACCCAAGATTCTCACACAAATCAGTCAAGTTTGGTGAAGGAAAAAGCATGGTTTGGGGTTGCATTCTGAATGGGTACAGTATCATACTTCAGCCTCCACATAAAAGTTCCTTAAATTTAATTCAATTCCTTTATTTCTATAGTGCTTTTACAATGTAGATTGTGTCAAAGCAGCTTCACTAAGAAGATTATAGTGAATTGTCTCAGTTCAGTTTTCAGAGTTTAAGTTCAGTTTAGCTCAGTTCAGTGTGGTTTTTCACTACTGAGAGTCCAAACACTGAAGAGCAAATCCATCGATGCGCAGCTCCACAGATCCCAAACCATGCAAGCCAGTGGCGACAGCGGCAAGGAAAAATACTTCACCAATTGGCGAAAGTGAAGAATTAAAAAACCTAGAGAGAAACCAGGCTCAGTTTGGCACGACCATTTCTCCTCTGGCCAAACGTCTTGTGCAGAGCTGCAGTCTAGGCGCAGGAGGCTGGAGAAGCTGAATGTCAGCGAAGACTCGTCTGTCCCTGGAGCATCACAGGAATCAGTCTCATGCTCTCCACTCCTCCCTGAGGAGTCACCACAGCAGATACGGCCTGGTCCAGGATTATGGAAACCTTAATCCTGGTCATCCTGGCAATCCTGATCATCTTGTCGCGGGTCTTGGATCGCATTAGTGGCGCTGCATAATAAATAATAAAGAGAATAATTAGCGTAGCTGCTGTTCATAGTGTGTATAAACGAGATGCGTGGAGCACATTCATGCGTCACCGCTATGTGATGCATTGAGTGTATGGTTTGCTAAATAGATAGGTCTTTAATCTAGTTTTGAACTGTGAGAGTGTGTCTGAGCCTCAAACATTATCAGGAAGGCTATTCCAGAGTTTAGGAGCCATAAATGAGAAGGCTCGACCTCCTTTACTCAACTTTGCTATTCTAGGTACTACTAGAAGCCCTGAGTTTTGAGATCTTAAGGAGCGGGTTGGATTGTAGCGAGACAGAAGGTTGGTTAGATAAACAGGAGCTAGATTATTTAAAGCTTTATAGGTAAGAAGCAATATGTTAAAATCAATACGAAACTTAACAGGCAGCCAGTGTAAGGAGGATAAAATTGGGGTGATATGATCATATTTTCTAGACCTGGTAAGAACTCTGGCAGCTGCGTTTTGTACTAGCTGAAGTTTGTTAATAGAGGATGCTGGGCAGCCAGCAAACAGAGCATTACAGTAATCCAGCCTAGAAGTCATAAAAGCATGGACTAGCTTTTCTGCATCTGATTTGGATAGCATACTTCGTAAATTAGCGATATTTCTCAGATGAAAGAAGGCAGTTTTTGTGACATGGGAGATATGATTTTCAAAAGTTAAATTGCTGTCTAATTGTGTTAATAAATGTTCTTTAGTTGAGATAAAACAATAAAAATAGAGCTATCCTTTAAAATATATATTACTCTGCTTCTCTGAATTGATTTATATAAAACTGTTGAATTTATTTACAGTATTTAAAGCAAGTATATTATTAATAAATGTAATTAAATCACTTAAAACTGAAAAACAATTCATTCATTCAGTCATTCAGTTTCGATCGGCTTAGTCCCTTTATTCATCAGAGGTCACCAAAGCGGAATGAACCGCCAACATATCCAGCATTTGTTTTACACAACGGATGTCCTTCCAGCTGCAACCCAGTACTGGGAAACACCCATACACTCTCATTCCCACACATGCACTACCGCCAATTTAGCTTATCCAATTAACCTATAGCACATGTGTTTGGACTGTGGGGAAACCGGAGCACCCGGAGGAAACCCACGCCAACACAGAGAGAACATGCAAACTCCACACAGAAATGCCAACTGACCCAGCTGAGACTCAAACCAGTGACCTTCTTGCTGTGAGGCGATCGTTCTACCCACTGCGCCACCGTGACGCCCCATTAACTAATTAACTAGTAACTAATAGCTTTTAACAGTTGAAGTTATTATATATAAACATAGTTAGCCTGCAGTTATATAGCAAATAGGTGATGTCTATGTGTACATGTTCAGTGAAGTGTATTTGTTTACTAAGTGTATGTGTTGTTCTCGAAATCTTTGATGGTTAGCGTCATCTTCTCTTCTTTAATATCTCCTCAGTGTCTGCCCCTTCTCGGACCCTGGGCCGCAGGAAACTGGTGCGCAACCGCTTCACCATCGATACCGACATCGTTTTCGACACCGAACCGGACAGCGACTCGCCGGACTCCCAGCATGCTCAGCAAACCGTTGGCGTTCCCGCGGGCGACACCGACCGCTGGGTGGAGGAACAGTTCGATCTTCAGCGATACGAGGAGCAGGAGCACGACGTGAAGGAAACAGACATCCTGAGCGATGATGAGGACTTCTGTCCGTCCGCCATGAGCCCGTCCACAGAACCGCTGCTCTCCACGCTCTCACTGGAGGGAGACACGGCCGAGGAGGAAGAGGAAGAGGACAGCAGGAAGGATTGCAAATCCCAGCATGCAAAGCTGTCCGATGTGGGGAAGCAATGCGCCATGTCTGTGGCCAGCGTGGACGAGCAGGCGACGTCTGATGATGTTGTCTGGGTGCGACGGGAGAGCAGTGCGGAGAACGAGACACAGGACGAAAGCCAGAGCTGAAAGGCATCAGGAGAGGATTTAAGCTGAGCCGATGCATGATGGCACGGTTTCTCTGCGCCAATATTCCCGAATGTTAGACATTCCTATATGAACAGCTGTAAGATAACACGCTTATCCACCATAGACACTTAAAGAAACACTCCACTTTATTGGGGGGGGGTGGATAGAGTTTGAGTTTCACCATTTTTGAATTCATTCAGCTAAAATTTGGGTCTGGCGGGAACACTTTTAGCTTAGCTTAGCATAGATCATTGATTCAGATTAGACCATTAGCGTTTTCAAAATGTTCCTTTTTAAAGCTTGACTCTTCTGTAGTTACATCGTGTACTAAGTCTGATGTAAAATGAAGAGTTGCTAATATCTAAGTCAATATGTCAGAAACTATACTTCCATTCTGGCGTAATAATCAAGGATATTTGCTGCTGTACCATGGCTGCAGTATTCGTAATGATATTATGCAGCGCCTGAAAATAGTCCCCAGCTAATAGATAATAGCAGATCTGCGTAACATCATTAGTCCATTTCACACATACAGACTTTTCTGGAAAGGGATCACGTGTAAACAGGCCCTTTTTGAAAATACCAGTAAACTCTTTCAATTATCCAAAAAAGAAAAGTTGTAACATTACCGGTGATTTGCTGGAATGCTGCTCTGTGTGAACGCAGAAGGAAAATTGCCGGAAAGAGCGCATTCACATTAGGGTTGGGTTGATAGACGATGCCATCATGATGCTGAGCCGGCATCGCAGTCCTCCTCCCCACCCTAGTCACAGCAGCAACCCGCTCACGAAAAATACATGGCCTCGTTTACACTAATATGTCTTCAAATGGCATTTTAGAACGAAAACGATCCACATCCACACTGGCGTTTCATCTAGCATTTCTGAAAAGCCCTCCTTCCTCACTATACAGCTGAAAATGCACATCACGTGACCACACACACACTCTGTCATGCGCTGCAGCGTATGAGCTCGTCTGAGCTCCAGCAGTCAGCGGGTGCTTTGAGCACAAAACCCCGGAGAGCAGTGCACATCGGACAGTTTATCAAGGATGTACTGCTGGATCACGTCTCACTATAGTTGTTAAACGTGATATTTAATTAATCTTGTCTCTATCAAATGACTCTTCGGTCTTTTGAATCTATCAGGTAACGTGACACAGCGTCAGTACACTGCTTCAGTCTTTCGCTTTCATTTTAGTGAAACCCTCAGATACTGTTGGTTGTGCACCATTTTTACCAACCAAGTTTGTCGACGCCATAATAACGACACAGATCACTCTGCCTATTCATGCCAGAGTCCCGCGGAAAAAGTGATTGACAGGTGGTAAATTGTCTTTAACTTGTCTTTATTTATTTATGATTTGGTTATGGGTAAAACAAAGACCATGCGGCTAAGGTAGTTGAAACAGTAGGCTACAAATAATTAAACCCTAATGAATCAATTAATTATTCATAAATAATTAATTTACTGCCGCCTACGACGACGACGCCATCGTCCATTGCGATGTTTCACATTAGACATCGTACGATGCCAAATTGGTCAATATCGCCCAACCCTAGTTCACATTTAGAACGCGCTGACGTGAGACGTCTACTCCAGCCAATCAGAACACTCAGACGCATTCACATCCGCGCTGTTTATGAAAATAAACGTCTTTAAATCCTTCTCCACACACATTTAGCTGCTGCCTGTTAGTCAGATGACGTTTCCACGTACGTTCCTTCTTAGTGTAAACTGTGGAAAAAATGGTCGATAAAATGCTTATGATAAACCGCTGAGTTTACCTGCACACTCAGTTGCATGACACGTGAAGGAGCGCTCCTGTGAGTCGGATTTTAATAGCCTACAACAACGGTAGTCTTTCATTTTAAAAACACAAAAGTACATCTGAAATGTACATCTCGACATGCGAAAGTGTTTCTTCATATCATCAATTGTTTTCTATAGTTATTTGGTCCGAAAAGCAGATAACATGAATGCTAAAGCTTTAAATAAAAGGGAAACCATCAACCGTGTGACTCCATTTATGTTTACAAATACAAGTGTGGCCGTTTAGAGTTCATTTCTGGTTAATGATGTCAATTTTACCAGTATTTTGGAATGGATGTGTGAACGATCTTTCACAGAAAAATTCTGGATCGTCCGTGCCTGTGTGAACATCGCTTTTTTGAATATACCGGTAAAGTCGTTCCGGTAATTTTCCGGATATTTACCGGTATCACTGTGTGAAAAGAGCTATCGTGCCTGCTACAGACATGGTACAGCAGCAGATATCCTTGATTATTAAGCCAGAATGAGACTATATTTCCTAGACACATCGACCTAGATAATGGCAACATTACATTTCCTGTCAGTTTTAGTACACAATGCAACTACAGAAGAGTTATGCTTTAAATAGGAAACTTATGGAAACTCTTCTTTGAATTTTATGTGAGTGAGATGCTAATGGTCTAATCCGATTCAATGATTTATGCTAAGCTAAGCTAAAAGTGCTCCCATCAGACCTGGAGATCATCTCTAAAATGGTGAAAGTCTAGGAGAGTTGTAAAATGAGCCTACATCCAAAACAAGAGGAGTGTTCCTTTAAACGCATTAGATGTGCGCTGTGGCCAATCAGAAACCGGTGGTACAATCAATAGAGTTAGTTGCACATTCATAGATGGCACCCACTAACATCATCATCGTTGGTTATTTACAAACTAAGGGCTGGGATTTATTTATTATGTCGTTCAGATGTAAGAAGAACAACAGCCTGATGAAATATCTCACTTTTTTCCAGTTTGTTTTGTCTCATATTGTGTACAGAAAAGCTGTAAACACCGTTTTGTTTTGTTTTTTAGTTCTAAATTGTATATATTTGCGTTTATTTCTTTAGCGATTTCTCCGAAGTGTCCATACTGCGCAATATTCTGACCTGATGAATACACGCAAGTTGGATATTCATTGAATGTTGATTAAGATGAGTGCATCTCAGATCAAAATAATGCTGAACTGGATTTTCTTTCTTATGATTACTTACTCCGAGCCGATGACTTTTTTTTACAGCTCAGTTTAGGTCACTACGTCCTGTTTTACTTGAATTTTGTTGATAAATGCAATATGATTTTTAGCTGATGGACTGTTCTGTTGATGTACACAGGGTTTGTTGTGGTTCAGCTCTGCTTTAAAGGAATAATTCACCCAAGAAATTAACGTTTGCTGTTAGTTTTCTCACTTTAAGGTCAAAGGTGACTTTTTTCAGTAGAGCATTAACAGAATTGCCCCCCCCCCCCCCCCCCCCCCCCCCCAAAAAAAAAAAAAAGTTAAACATATTAGTTTTAGCATTTTTAAATCCTTTCAGGGCGACACAGTGGCTCAGTGGTTAGCACTGTCAACTCAAGCCCTCAAGTCCTGCATGTTCTCCCCATGTTTCCTCCAGGTGCTCCGGACCTGCCCTATAGGTGATATGGGAAAGCTAAATTGGCCGTAGTATGGATGTTTCCCAGTACTGGGTTGCGGCTATAAGGGCATCCGCCGTGTAAAACATGCTGGATAAGTTGGCGGTTTATTCCGCTGTGGCGACCCCTCATGAATAAAGGGACTAAGCCGAAAGAAAATGAATGAATGATGAAATCCTTTCAGCCAATCTCCCAGTATGGAGCGGGCACTGTGAGTTTAGCTTAGCTTAGCATAGATCTTGCAACCATGAAGACACATAATTGGAACATTGCACATCAAATTTAATTGATTATTATGCCATATGAGAATGTAGTTCCTAGCCATGTAGTTCCTATAGAAAATAGCAACTTTTCATTTTCCGTAAGTCATAGTACATGATGTAACTACAGAAGAGTCGAGCTTTAAATAGGCGTTTATCAAAACTCTTTTTTCATTTCATTCATTCATTCATTCATTTTCTTTTCAGCTTAGTCCCTTTATTAATCAGGGGTCGCCACAGCAGAATGAACCGCTAACTAATCCAGCATATGTTTTACACAGCGGATGCCCTTCCAGCTGCAACCCATCACTGGGAAACACAACACAATTTAGTTTACCCAATTCCCCTATAGCACACGTGTTTGGCCAACTGACCCAGCCAAGGCTCGAACCAGCGACATTTTTGCTGTGGGGCGACAGCGCTACCCACTGCGCCACCCTTTTTAAATTTAAAAACTTTTTTTTTGTTTTTTTTTTTTGTTTTTTTTTTTGTTTAAACTTTATTGTCCCTTCTGTTTATCACAGAAGGAAATTTGTCTTTGACACTGGATTCAAGACAGCAACTACATACATACAACAATCACACAATAACAACACCCATCAAGACAACAACATAGGTTAAAAGTTTAAAAACCGAATTAGCCCCATACAGACTACTGCAAATCATCCTTGGCAACTACCCCTTTAAACAGTGATCCGATTTAAAACAACAACTGCAATTGGGATAAATGACTTGAGTGAGATGCTAATGGTCTAATCTGATTCAATGATTTATGCTAAGCTAAGCTAAACTAAAAGCATTCCAGCCAGACTCTGAGATCTGAAACTCAACTGTTTAACTTTAGGGGAGTTATTAAATGAGCCTATTTTGTCACCTTGAAGAAGAATTTAGCTAGAAACATTCCTAAAATGCAAGTCAAGCAGTGTTAAAAAAAAAAAAATCATGTACAGGCAAAACAAAATGAATATCCATCACTGCTGAAAATACAATTTGTTGTGAAGCGAAACGATCACAACAGAGTTTGCCTATACAATCATTTTGTTTTGCCTATATGTTGTTGTTTTTTTTTTCTCAAAGTGCTAGTTATCATTCCCTTTTAACATTTTATTAGGGCTGCACCATATTGGAAAAATCTAACATTGAGATATGTATTTTTATTCTGCAATATATATTGCGATATGAATTCAATTTCACTAGATGAGTTGAATAAACGTTTGTAAATAATCTATAATTTTAGATGGATTTGGGGTGATTCTGTAGGGGAGTGCAAAACATAAAAAACAAACATCTACAAGCATCGATAAATTCAATAAAGAAAAATAGATTTGGGCTGCACGGTGGCGCAGTGGGTAGCACGTTCGCCTCACAGCAAGAAGGTCAGTGCTTCGAGCCTTGGCTGGGTCAGTTGGCGTTTGTGTGTGGAGTTTGCATGTTCTCCCCGTGTTGGTGTGGGTTTCCTCCGGGTGCTCCGGTTTCCCCCACAAGTCCAAAGACATGCGCTATAGGTGAATTGGGTAAGCTAAATTGTCAGTAGTGTATGTGTGTGAATGAGTGTGTGTGGATGTTTCCCAGTGATGGGTTGCAGCTGGAAGGGCATCTGCTGCGTAAAACAGATGCTGGATAAGTTGCCGGTTCATTACGCTGTGGCGACTCCTGATTAATAAAGGGACTAAGCTGAAAACATTTCCGAGGAGGGCGTCACGGTGGTGCAGTGGGTAGCACGATTGCCTCACGGCAAGAAGGTTTCTTGTTTGAGCCTCAGCTGGGTCAGTTGGCGTTTCTGTGTGGAGTTTGCATGTTCTCCCCGTGCTCGTGTGGGTTTCCTCCTGGTGCTCCGGTTTCCCCCACAAGTCCAAAAACGTGGTATAAGTGAATTGGGTAAGCTAAATTGTGTGTGAATGAGTGTATATGGATGTTTCCCAGTGATGGGGTTGCAGCTGGAAGGGCATCCGCTGCGTAAAACAAATGCTGGTTAAGTTCATTCTGCTGTGGAATGAATGAATGTTTTCCGAGTCGTCGAACTGTATTTAGGTATACGGTAATTTAATAATCAAACGTAAAATAATATTGCATAGTCTTCTTTTTATAAACACTTCAATAAAATGAATCGTCTGTAATTTGTCAAAGTAACAAACGGTATATTTTCTTATGCCTAAATGCTTTTATAACCCTCACACAGTTACAGATCTTAAAAAAACACTTGCGAAATGATCAATTATAATCCGGACTGAACATTGCATATACTCGCTATGTGACTATTGTGAATGATCACATTGTGATTTCAAGAGTTCACACTTAGCTGATGACTGATTATAGAGCTTGTTTGGCATGCTGTCCTGGGAGAGAGCCCCGAGCTCATAAGATCCTCAAGCCTGGGGCTTCCTCCCATTTGCAGGGCGAGAGGGGAGTTTGAGCTCAGGTAGATCTCGAGAACTCTCCTGCTGTAGTAGCTAATGAACAGATAGTGATTGCTCTTAAGAGATAACTACTTACTAGGAGCATGTCTATAGTGCCGATTTGGATTAGTTATTTAACTTAAGTTGCATGTTTTTGGATGGTGGGAGGAAACCGGGGAACCCGGGGGAAACCCACGTGAGCATGGGGAGAACGTGTAAACTCCGCACAGAAATGTCGGCTGGCTTGGTAAGGACTAGAACCAGTGACGTTCTTGCTGTTAGGCTAACTATTGGGCCACCGTGCCACCCATCTAGGAAAGGAGGAGAAGTATGGGTTGAAGGGGGGATTCTTCAAAACGAAGATGGCTGTTATATGGAACTTAGGGTATTTATAGTGGCTTAGGAATCGTCTGACTGGTGAATCATAAATTGAATAATGAGGGACCGACTGCAAGCAATCATAAGCACGTGATCGTCTCGAAATTAGTTCACATCGATGCTGAAACGATATATTGTGCAGCCCTAATATTTATTTAGTTTTTGATTGTTCTACTGATTTTAAAAAGTCACCTACATCTCAGATGGCCTTGATGGTGTGCCAATAAACAATTTTTTTTATTATCTGCCTAAAATGATCCATTACCTATCATTTAAAATATATATTATACTTTGAGTGACATGTAATGAAGCTTTTTCACACCCATAATCGTTCATAAAAGATAATCCGAGCATTTAAGCTGACAAAATTTTTTTACTTATCAACTATGATTTCCTCACGAGTACCTTTTTCAATCCATGTTTTGAAATTCCCAAATGTGCTGAAAGCAATCAAGAAGAGCCACTGGAGAATATTTTAGATGATACTGAACTGTAATGGAAAGCCCCATTGAGCTATAGAGACTGCGTTTTTATTTTGTACATAGAGCTGTGGATTGATATTATATCAAATAAATTGGTTTTCGTACATATCCAAAGCTGAGTGACTCCTTAATGCTTCTGCATATTTTCCTGGGTTATTAAGAAGTGCGTGTATGATCTCGCCCGTCATGTGTAAAAGTCAATCACAGTGAAATGTCTGTTTTTACAGCATTGCTGACAGATGGAGGTGTATTGTAGCGTGATCGCTTCAGGCTGAGACTCCAGAGTGAAATATACCATGAGTGAAGCAATAAATCTCCCAGACGGATTTAAGATACAGAGCAGATAGAGTTTCTCTTCTGACATCATCAGACCACACGCAGCATTATTACAGACATTAATTCATGAGTTCATCTGTAAGAGTTAGCTGATTGCTTCTTGTGGTATTCAGGTCAGTCAGTTATATAATGAAGGACAATTTTAACACACTGTGCTAGAGCATTTTTTATAAATGTTATATCAGGTCTAGTTTTTTCATGTGTGTTTAATTTTTAATTACTAATTATATGATTATATTTGCTTTCATTTGAATGATGATAATGTTAGTTATATGGGTTTTTGTTGGGAATTGTTTCATAAAACAGCTGGAAATTTACTATAGAAAAAGATGTATGAAACAATTATACCATAACTTACAGAAGACACTAACTAAAATGTCAAAGAGTGAATATACAGTATATAAATATATACACTCACCGGCCACTTTATTAGGTACACCTTACTAGAACCGGGTTGGACCCACTTTTACCTTCAGAACTGCTTTAATCCTTAGATTTAACAAGATACTGGAAATATTTCTCAGAGATTTTGCTCCATATTGACATGATAGCATCACACAGTTGCTGCAGATTTGTCGGCTGCACATCTATGATGAGAATTTCCCGTTCCACCACATCCCAAAGGTGCTCTATTGGATTGAGATATGGTGACTGTGGAGGCCATTTGAGTACAGTGAACTCATTGTCATGTTTAAGAAACCAGTCTGAGATGATTCGCGCTTTATGACATCGTGCGTTATCCTGCTGAAAGTAGCCATCAGAAGATGGGTACACTGTGGTCATAAAGGGATGGACATGATCAGCAACAATACTCAGGTAGGCTGTGGCGTTGACACGATGCTCAATAGGTCCAAAGTGTGCCAAGAAAATATCCCACACACCATTACACCACCACCACCAGCCTGAACCGTTGACACAAGGCAGGATAGATCCATGATTTCATGTTGTTAACGCCAAATTCTGACCCTACCATCCGAATGTTGCAGCAGAAATGGAGACTCATCAGACCAGGCGACGTTTCTCTAATCTTCTATTGTCAATTTTGGTGAGCCTGTGTGAATTGTAGCCTCAGTTTCCTGTTCTCAGCTGATAAGAGTGGCACCCGGTGTGGTCTTCTGCTGCTGTAGCCCATCCGCCTCAAGGTTGGATGTGTTGTGCGTTCAGAGATGATCTTCTGCAGACCTCAGTTGTAACGAGTGGTTATTTGAGTTACTGTTGCCTTTCTATCAGCTGGAACCAGTCTGGCCATTCTCCTCTGACCTCTGACATCAACAAGGCATTTGCACCCACAGAACTGCCACTCTCTGGATATCTCTTTTTCTGATCATTCTCTGTAAACTCTAGCGATTGTTGTGCGTGAAAATCCCAGTAAATCAGCAGTTTCTGAAATAATCAGACCAGCCTGTCTGACACCAACAACCATGCCACATTCAAAGTCACTTAAATCACCTTTCTTCCCCATTCCGATGCTCGGTTTGAACTGCAGCAGATCGTCTTGACCATGTCTGCATGCCTAAATGATGAGAAATTTGCGTTAACAGGCAGGTGGACAAGTGTATCTAATAAAGTGGCTGGTTAGTGTAAGGATCACAGTGAACCTCTACAATATTAATCATTGAATATATATAATATAACCACATTTACTATAATCACTTATTATTTGACATATTTTTAATAGATACAGGTCAAAGATGTGTATGTTGCTTCATTTCTAGACAATGCTGAATAACGATGAAACATTATTGCACTCATATTTGTTGTTTTGTTTCCATAAGTTATTTAAAACATTAACATAAAACAGAAACTCCGGTTTCCCCCACAAGTCCAAAAACATGGGCTATAGGTGAATTGAATAAGCTAAATGGGCCGTAGTGTGTGTGTGTGAATGAGTGTGCATGGGTGTTTCCCAGTGATGGGTTGCAGCTGGAAGGACATCCGCTGCATAAAACATCTGGGGCGACCCCAGATTAATAAAGGACACAAACGGCCCCTGCCCGGCCCTCCTAGGTACTTGGGTCTAGAACCACAACTAGGTGTTATAAAGCAGTGGTTCTCAAAGTGAGGGTCAGGACCCCCTGAGGGGTCACAGACAATGAAGGGGGGTCACCTGCTGATTTCAAAAAATCTATTTATTTTTATTAAGCCATAAGAATTACCATATTTTATCCATAATCTATTGAAGAGAAAAAATAGTCGTTTATAGTTACTATATACTATATAGTTACTATAGTAGCTTACTAGTTCTATTGGATTGCGACCCCTGGGATAATTACATTATATTAAAGACACAGATTGATTTTATAACACCAGGTTAAACTTTCTGGCACATTTACAGCACTAACATACAAAAAAATAAAAAATAACAAAGTATAGACTTGAGTCTATTGGTGTGTGTGCGCCATAGCATGCAAGGTTTCTGCATTTATAACAACCTCAGAGGATATTGGGGGTCCCGAGTCACTGGCATTGTTATTTTGGGGGTTGCGGGCTGAAAAGTTTGGGAACCCCTGTTATAAAGAAGAGTATAAGACATTTCGGGGAAAATCTCCACCAAACTTGTGAACTTGTAGTAGTTTGGTGTATTTCCCACATATCATACCAGTCTTCTGAAATTTTAGTCTTTAATTCTTTATCCTAAACTTTGAGGAGATTTTAACCTGCAGTTTTACACCGACTCACTAGATGGCGCACAATCATTCCGTGTAACTAAGCCAACCCTGAGGCGCGTTTTCATTCTAGGCCTCAAATATAAACAAGCCTCTTTTTCAGCTAAAATCTCCTTTAATGTCCCATAAGTATGTCCCTTTGTATGTATAGCGGCTCTCCGAGGCCAGGAATGAAACTTATCTACTGCCAAGTGAAAGTAAGGTGTGTAATATTGGCCGAGTAGTTTTCTATAAGTCACCTGCTGCTAATGTCGCTGTTGTTTTCATTGTTTTGTCGTGTGAAACTCAAGTCACACATGGTTTCCCAGCGGCTCGACCCGTCAGACAGGTTTGACAGTTTCTGTTGACTCTCCAATGACCCGATTATAGTTTTACATGTACATGAATGTTAGTGACATTTTAGCTCAGCTGAGAGACACACATCTGCTCTCTCTCTCAACTCATGTCAACACGAACAGCGTCTTGAAATATGGCCGTGATTGTTTACGTTTTTAAAATATGGTTTACATTGTTTTTATGCATTGTAGCTGACTTGAATGATAATTGTAGGTTTCCTCACACACAATTAGAGTACAAATTGAACTTTAAAGTCATTCCACATTAAAAAAAACCTAATTTATTGAGGTAAACTTTGTTTTACATTCGTACATTCGTTCAATGATAACTTGTGACAAACATATATTGTTTACCATGGTACTTTGAATATTGGGTCTAAATCACATGTACGAATGACTTTAAACAACATTAGCACTATTTATTTTACTGCAAACATGTACTTTGATAGTTTTTGGCTGCTAAATGATGATTTGCTAAGAATCCTTTTCTGAAATTATATTATTAAGGAGAAAGTCTGAATTAGGGCTATGTATTGGCAAGGGCCTCACAATATGATACAAGTGTCACGATACAATATATCACGATATATTGCGATACAATAAATATTGTGATATATTGCAATAGTTTGTATTAGTATGTGTCACATTATATTGACAATTTGATAAAGTCGGCAAACAAATTAAAATTCCAATTCATTAGAACTGCACAGTACGGAAGTCCTAAGAGGCCATGCATTAAAATATTTTTTCTCTCTTGTTTTGTCGTGATCACGACTTAATTATCTCGTGATCTCGACATAACAAAAACTTATGTCGTGATCACGACTTATTTTTTTTTGCTTTAATTAATTTATTTATGTATTAATATTATTATTATTAGTAGTAGTATAGTAGTAGTATAAGTATTAATATCTGGCAAATGTCAGGACACCGGCCTTGCGAACAGGGAGAGAATAACTGCAGACGCGCATTCGTGCAACACATTAAAGGCGTTCAGAACAGCCATAATATGAGAGCAAACGCTCGTGCTCCTGATTAATGTACATTCATGATTATGTTCATGTATATGATCATTATTTACAATAATTTGCATCAACTGTTACCATTTTAAAGCAACTCTATGGCGCATTTTTAAAGTTGTAAATAATTTGCGGAAAGGATCAAAGCAAGTGCAGGATCTTCATCATTCTTCATCATTTAATTCATGCATGCAGCAACTTATTTAGTGCCATATAGAGTTGCCTTAAAATGGTAACAGTTGAGGGAATATTATTGTAAATAATGGTATATAATCAAATACGTAAATATAATCAGAAATGTACATTAATCATGAACACGAGCGTTTGCTCTCATATTATGGCTGTTCTGAACGCCTTTAATGTGTTGCACAAATGCATGTCTGCAGTTGGGCTATTGGCTCTCCCTGTTCGCAGGGCCGGTGTAGACTCTCTGGCCAGACATTTGCCAGATATTTATAAATAATAATAATAATAATAATAATAATAAATACATAAATAAATAAAAGCAAAAAAAAAAAAAAAGTTGTGATCACGACATAACAACTTTTTGTTATGTCGTGATCACGAGAAAATTAAGTAGTTATCACGACATAACAACTTTAATAAGTCGTGATCATGACACAACAACTTTTTGTTATGTCGAGATCACGAGAAAATGAGTTATGTCGAAATCACGAGATAATTAAGTCGTGATCACGACATAACAAGAGAGAAAAAATATTTTAATGCATGGCCTCTTAGGACTTCCGTAGCACAGTGTGATTGAACAGAGAACTATGTATATTGCAAAGCTTACATATGGCATTTTTTTTTACTAATTCAGTACTCCCTGGTAAAGCGTTAAAACCAAAGTGCAGCCACACGTCAGCTCTAAAAGCTGGAGGCACCTTTATATTTTCCGCCATTCTCACTTTTGCTTACTTCTGATCACTGTTGCCAACTATTTTCAACGAAAAGGCGCTAAGCTCTGCCCGAAAAGTCGCTAAAAGTCGCTAGATTACGTCATACGCTAATTTGCATATTACTGACGTCATCACGTTCTACCATTTCCGTTTAACAGCCTATGGTAAATAAATGGGGTATTTATATTTGCACTACGCTTTATGCAAGCATGTCAATTTAACTAAATTGATTGCTGTTTGAATACAGTATATCATTATAGATAAGTAATTTGCAGTAATCGCTCAGACATAATAAACTCAAACAAGTTCTGAAACTCTCACTTAAAACATCTCTGATTGTGAACAAGAAAAGAATAAACGGTCAAATCAAATTGTTCAAATAAAGGAGAAGCAGATCGGTTTGACTGTACAAGGGAGATACCTTCACATTGCCGGTGCTAAATCATTTGCCGTCGGTACGCAGAGGGGTGATCTGCTGTCAGGCTGCAGGTGGGAGAGACTGCTGTATGAGGACTGGGCCGCCTGTCAGTGCTCTGAGGCAGGGGAGGGGCCGCCGGCATCACCCGCAGCTCGTTGAGAAGAGTAGGAACGGTACAGTAATGGACAAACGACAGTCTATAAACATCTCCAGTAACACACAAAAAAGTCGCCAGATTTGTTGCTAGTCGCTTTTTTGAAAATTTGTCGCTAGGGGGCTTTGAAAAGTCGCTAAATCTAGCGACAAAGTCGCTAAGTTGGCAACACTGCTTCTGATACCATACTATGCCATTTCGCGAGTTAGCGACATCTACAGGAGCGGAGGAGGAATTCATTTGGCACAACTTAAATCGATACTTGAGGTTGGACTATCGATACACTATTGTAAAAATAATTATCGCGATAGTTTGCACAGCACTAGTCTGAATGTGTGAATATAAAACAACCTCCCCTCAATTAATGATTTATAGTATATACTGATGACTTTTCAAACCAAAGTTGATTATACTGTAGGCTATATATATAGTGTTTACGTCATTTTGTCATTGAAGTCCACAGCATAATGTAGTATTGACTATAGTGGACTGATAAACTAATAAAAACTGTAGTATACTTTAGTTTTTACGACAGTAAACTGGTGTATTGTAGTTTAGTGCACAGCAAAAAAATCAGTGTACATTTAACTCAATTTGAGTTTAACTTAACACTCCTTGGGTGTACGTATGACTCCCTCCCTTTTGGAGTTAAAATAACACTTTCTAAAGTGTGAAATTTGTACATTACTCTCAGAGTTCATTTTAACACAGTAAGAGTTTATTCTTACATCGAACTGGAGTGTGTGTTACCTTTCAAAGTGTTAATATATTACCTTTTTTCCTATATTATCAATTGGTGTGTGTGACAGATAACAGTGATCAAATATGTTGAAAATAGTTTTAATGTATTAAATGTTCATTATTCTTTTCAGAAATAATTTCAATACATTCAACTCTTTGCATTTTAAAATGCAACTAAACATGTTTCAAGTTTAAGTTAAACATACTGGTTTGATCACTGATTGTCTGAAAGAACCTGTTCGAGTAAAAAAAAAACTGGACTTTCCATCACTAGTGGGAAATACACTGCATATTGGGTTAAAAGTTTAACACTGAGAAAAAAAAAACTCTTAAACATACGCTTCACACTCGTGGATTAAAATGAACAACACCAAAAAAATCACACTGTATATTTAACACTGGAATTTTTGCTGTGTGTATATATGGGGGTCAAAAAACTACAGTACTGGGTAATTTGCTTATATATTACTACTGTTGTATTACCATAGCGACTATTGTATTACCACAACAGATTAATTCAAGTATAGTTCAAAAACACTATAGTATTTACTATAAAATACTACAGTATTGTTTCATTCATTCATTTTCTTTCAGTTTAGTCCCTTTATTCATCAGGGGTCGCCACAGTGGAATGAACCGCCAATTTATCCAGCATATGTTTTACACAGCGGATACCATTCCAACTGCAAGCCAGTACTGGGAAACATCTATACACACTCATTCACACACACACACAAACTCATACACTACGGCCAATTTAGTTTATTCAATTCACCTATAGCGCATGTGTTTTGACTGTGAGGGAAACCGGAGCACCTGGTGGAAACGCACGCCAACACGGGGAGAACATGCAAACTCCACACAGAAATCTTGCTGTGAGGCGACAGTGCTAACCACTGAGCCACCGTGTCGCCCTCAGTATTGTTTCATATGGGATGTTGACTCACCTTCTGCTTGTTCCAAATCTGTTTGAGTTTCCCTGTTGAACACAAAAGGAAGAAATTTCAACGAATGATTGAAAATTGTAGCCTACCATGTGTTACTGTAATATCTTTTTTCTTAGAATTAATGTCAATGGCTACCAATTATCAACATTTTTTTTTAAGTATCTTCTTTTTTATTTTAGACACACACACACACACACACACACACAAAAGAAACTTACAAAGGTTTAATACAGGGGTGTCCACACTCGGTCCTGGAGGGCCGGTGTCCTGCATATTTTTGTTCCAACCCCAATTAAACACACCTGAACCAGCTAATCAAGCTCTTTCTAGGTATACTAACCTTCCAGGCAAGTGTGTTGATGGAAGCTGGAGCTAAATTATGCAGGACACCGGCCCTCCAGGACCGAGTTTGGACATCCCTGGTTTAATACATTTTGGTGTGAACTATCCCTTAACGCCTGCTAATACAGCTGAGATTATTTAGCAGCCATAACACTTTATTAACTGTGTTTTTTTAAATTATTATAAGGATGCATATATGATTATGTAACTGCGGTTTCAAGCACAGTTATGTACAGTACAGACTCTCAGTGAAACTGCACGTGTTACAAAATGGGTTTTGTTCCTCATAGTTTCATTTTAGTGTCTTATATGCCAATGCTTGGACTAAATGACTTCCTCTAGGAATTCTAAATAAATATCTGAGGCGAATAGAGTTGTTTTTTTAATGTGTTTTATTTGATTCATCACTCAAAACTGCAGTATTCAAGTAGAATTATTACACATTTATTTATACAATATGTATATCTATACAGTATACAATGTTTTCATCCACTCTGGGGTGGTTTAGAGTGTTAATTTGGCTGTAACTTTCTCTGTGTTTCAGCTAGCAGAATGATTTTTGGTGACAAATCTTATTTTGACGAACATTTTGGTAAAATACTTAAAGCTCAACAATACACTCTTGGCAAATTGACTACCCTTTTGTTAAGTTAGGGATGAAAACATCTACTGAATTAAACTGCTGTAAAATTGCATCAGATAATTATTTGTTTTTTTTGCATAAATCTGTTAATCAACCTCAGTTCTGATCAAAACTACTTAATTGTTTAGAAAATTACAGGATTTTAACTCTTTATTTGTCAAGTTCATAAATGATGTCACTGATTTGGTGAAAAAAAACACACAAAATGACGTATTTTCGATATAAAAGGTAATTGTCAGCTGGATTTGTTTTTTTCCCTTTTATTACAGTCTTGGACATGTGAACGATTAGTAACAACATTAGCTTTGATGCAATGTTAGATTTTCATTTTTCTCTCTAATTTACTGTTGGTGGCTGTTTTCGCCCCACTGACTTCCATTATAACCACATTTGAGGGTGCATAAATACACAGTCTTTGTTTTTGTTTACTCCATGTAGTTCTGAGATGCATAATTTGATTTTCTCAGACACATCAAGCTAAAAGCACAAAGGTCACTCTCACACACTCATAGACACACATACACACACTTTAATTTGCTGTTATACTCCATATAAAATCCAGAAACTAAGCTTTTTTTGCACAGGCCTATCTAAAGGGTTAATGGTGCCAACTGATGATCAACAATAAAAATGACACATTTCATCTCTTCCCAACAGGGAAAACCATCAACAATCAAAACTGCATGATTATATGCTGTAATGGTTTTGCAATAAAAAATGTGGTTATAATGAAAGTCAATGGGGCAAAAACAGCCACAAACAGTAAATTAGGAAGAAAAAAAATGGGTTATTTGCTTATATATTACTACTGTTGTATTACCATAGCGACTATTGTATTACCACAAAAGATTAATTCAAGTATAGTTCAAAAACACTACAGTATTTACTATAAAATACTACAGTATTGTTTCATTCATTCATTTTCTTTCAGTTTAGTTTCTTTATATAAAATTAAACAAAACCAATGCATCAAAGGCAATGCTTTTCCACATGTCCAAGACTTTGATAAAAGGTCAAATCCAGTCCACAATTACTTTTTATATTGAAAATACGTCATTTTGTGTGTTTTTTCCCACCAAATCAGTGACATCATTTATGAATTTGACAGTTAAAGAGTTAAAATGCTGTAGTTTTCTAAGCAATTGACAATCAGTAAATATTGTTTTCACATTTTTTGCATAAATCTGTTAATCAACCTCAGTTCTGATCAAAACTACTAAATTGTTTAGAAAATTACAGGATTTTAACTCTTTATTTGCACGGTTCACTAATGATGTCAGTGATTTGGTGACAAAAAAAACACACAAAATGACGTATTTTCAATATAAAAGGTAATTGTCAGCTGGATTTGTTTTTTTCCCTTTTAATACAGTCTTGGACATGTAAACGATTAGTAACAACATTGGCTTTGATGCAATGTTAGATTTTCATTTTTCTCCCTAATTTACTGTTGGTGGCTGTTTTCGCCCCACTGACTTCCATTATAACCACATTTGAGGGTGCATAAATACACAGTCTTTGTTTTTGTTTACTCCATGTAGTTCTGAGATGCATAATTTGATTTTCTCAGACACATCAAGGTAAAAGCACAAAGGTCACTCTCACACACTCATAGACACACATACACACACTTTAATTTGCTGTTATACTCCATATAAAATCCAGAAACTAAGCTTTTTTTTTTTGCACAGGCCTATCTAAAGGGTTAATGGTGCCAACTGATGATCAACAATAAAAATGACAAATTTCATCTCTTCCCAACAGGGAAAACCATCAACAGTCAAAACTGCATGATTGTCTGCTGTTATGAATTTGCAATAAAAAATGTTGTTATAATGGAAGTCAATGGGGCAAAAACAGCCACCAACAGTAAAATAGGGAGAGAAAAATGAAAATTAAACAAAACCAATGCATCAAAGGCAATGCTGTAAATCTGTTGATCGACCTCAGTTCTGATCAAAACTACTAAATGGCTTAGAAAATTACAGGATTTTAACTCTTTAATTGCCAAATTCATAAATGATGTCACTGAATTGGTGAAAAAACACACAAAATGAGTATATTCAATATAAAAAGTAATGTGGACTGGATTTTTTAAACCTTTTATCACAGTCTTGGACATGTGGAACAGCATTGCCTTTGCATTGTTTTTAATTAATTTTCATTTTTTCCTCCCTATTTTACTGTTGGTGGCTGTTTTTGCCCCATTGACTTCCATTATAACCACATTTTTTATTGAAAATTCATTACAGCATATAATTATGCAGTTTTGATTGTTGGTGGTTTTCCCTGTTGGGAAGAGATGAAATTTGTCATTTTTACTGTTGATCATCAGTTGGCACCATTAACCCTTTAGATAGGCCTGTGCAAAAAAAAAAAAAAAAAAGCTTAGTTTCTGGATTTTATATGGAGTATAACAGCAAATTAAAGTGTGTGTATGTTTGTCTATGAGTGTGTGAGAGTGACATTTGCGCACTTTCCTTGATGTGTCTGAGAAAATCAAAATATGCATCTCAGAACTACATGGAGTAAACAAAAACAAAGACTGTGTATTTATGCACCCTCAAATGTGTTTATAATGGAAGTCAGTGGTGCGAAAACAGCCACCAACAGTAAATTAGAGACAAAAAATTTTAATCTAACATTGCATCAAAGCTAATGTTGTTGTCTGCGCCAGTGATGTAGTGGTTAGTGCGTCGACACATGCATTCCGGTGCTCGCGGCGACCCAAGTTCGATTCCGCCTCGCGGTCCTATGCCGATCCTTCCCCTCTCTCTGCTCCCCATGCTTTCCTGTCAATTCTCTCTACTGTCCTATACAATAAAGGTGAAAACCCGAAAAAATTATTATTAAAAAAAAAAAAAAAAAAAGCTAATGTTGTTACTAATCGTTCACATGTCCAAGACTGTCATAAAGGGAGAAAAAAAAAAAACAAATCAAGTCCACAATTACTTTTTATATTGAAAATATTTCATTTTTTGTGTTTTTTTTTCTTCCACCAAATCAGTGACATCATTAGTGAACTTGACAATTAAAGAGTTAAAATGCTGTCATAAAAAAAAAAAAAAAATCATTTAGTAGTTTTGATCAGGACTGAGGTTGATTTAAAAGGTTTATGCAAAATAATAATAATAAAAAGATTTATCTGATGGATTTTTGCAGCAGTTTAATTCAGTTGATGTTTTCCTCTTTAACATACCAAAAAGGTAGTAAATTTGAAACCTGCACAAGGGTTAAAGACATACTGTAAATGACTTGTTTTAATTACTCACCAAAGCCAGGTTTCATATGCACATGCTTTATGACCTGCTGAATGTTACTTTTGCATTTCTGTTAGCTGTCGTTTTGTGAATCAATGTATCATGTATTTTTTTTTAAGATGTGTATTAATTTATATGTGTGTTTATTTACTTTTCAGCCTTCCAGATCTACGAAATTGATAGGAGACAAATTCTCAGTTTGTACTTTACAGCAATATGGTTTGGATCAAAATGTGGGTGAGTAAATAACCAGTTTTTAATAATAATAATAATAATAACAATTGAGTAAATACACCCCTATTAAAATTTAAGGATTTTCTTTCAGCTCCTTTAGTTATGTTTTATATTTAATTGTCTACATATTGTATTAGTTTTTGATATTTCCATAACTAGAAAAAAGATATTCAGGTTGTATTGTACCTTTGCATTTTTTAATGCAGTATATGGTTTCATAAATATTTGAACAATACATTTTCTTAAATGGTATTCATTATGCATTATACAGAGATAACCTTAAAAGAAAATACCATCCAAACTTAGTAATTAGTCAGTAAGTTTCCTTCGACAACCATTAAATATTTATGATTTTTGTCCTACATTTCATGAACTGCTCTGTAATACAGTAAAGCTCCAATGAATGTCTCCAATTCATATCTAAAAATGATCAATCAAAAAAAATAACAAAATATGTTCTAGGCAAGCAATAAATATTGTCTTGTTTTCGGAAATAATTCAAAAGTCAAGAGTTTTTCCTTAAAATAAGTCAAATAATCTGCCAATGGGGTGGCAAAGTAATCGTATTTTTGCTCTGAAGAAGATTGTTAAGCTTTTTGTAGAAATGTACAAAATGTCTTCATGGAACATGATTTAATTATTAATATTCTAATGAAATTTAGCAAAAAAAACAAAAAAAAAAACATTTTGACCCATACAATGTATTTTTGGCAATTCCCACAAATGCACTTGCGCAGATTAAGACTGGTTTTGTGGTTCTAGGTCATATATTGATTTTTCTTTTATTCTTGTGTTCTTCATCCACAGTATGTAAAGCTACTTTGACACAATCTGCATTGTTAAAGGGCTAAAGAAATAAAGAACACTTGAATTGTGTAAGTCTAAACAGCACATTTTTAAATTTAGAGATAAAGTAAATGCAGTACATTCACAGCAATTTACCACTATTACTGTGTGAAAGGGGCTAAAGCTTTGATTCTTGCTCAAAATGATAAAAGTGCATAACAAAAGGTTCAGAGAAATCCACATCTCACTAGTGATTTATCGGCAAGATATATAGTTATAATAAGTTATTATAATAAGTTATAACTTTGTCATTGCAAAGTGTACATCCACAATAGCTACATCACATAATTTAAAGGATTATAGATCAGGAGGCACTACAATTCAGACCGTGAGATTTCTGGAGTCAAAATGTAAGCAAATAAAAAAAGGCCTGAGACTGTGTGAACAATTCAAGGGAGTTTAAACCTTTGTATGGGTCTTTACGTTTGATTATTCACTTATTCTGTGGCTGAATACTGTTAGACTCCCAATAAGTCCATAATGAACTTTTAATTTCATTTGCATATTTTTTAAATTGTATTTATCTTATACTTTTTTAGATTTTATTGAGATGCACTCCCCGACAAAGTCATACCTCCATCTAAACATTATATGGGGATCAGTCTAAAATATGGGATCTTCTCAAAAAGGAGCTATTCCAGTCAGCAGGTGAAACTGTTTATATCACAATATGTATCGCAGAAAAAATATAAGTACCACCATGTCAGTTTTTTTCCAATATCGTGCAGCTCTACGTCTGACAGATGACTGATTTGATCAGATTCCTGATACAGGTGCAATTGAATTAGAAACTTCAGTTCATTTGACTTGGTTTCCTAAGCTTGGGTGTGCGTCTGTAAACCATACCCGAGTCCACCTGAAAATTCACTTCTAATGTGAAGGCAATTGTACCAATTCAAGGAAGTGAACCGCTATTAATCACATATTTGTTAGTCAAACAGTGAATTTATTTGTTTACTCACTCATTTTCTGACAAGCAGAGAGAAAAATTTTTTTTCACTTTTTTTTTGTTTTTCTTTTTTTCACTTTCTGCTCAACTTTATCAGAAAACAACTCTCTTCTCCTTCATTTGGACATTTGCGTGTGATTATTGTTTAATGGGTGCAGGTGCCATGTTGAAATCGAAACTACAGTTTTAAAAGTTTTTTAAAAACCATTTTAGGTCTCTTCATTCCTCCTAGTGTAATTACCTAGCAACAGCTGTGACTGTGAGGTCACAAATATAGCAGGGATTCAAAACCAAAAAAACAGCATGTGAACACAGTCAAAGACTATAGAATACACAAGACATGTCACTCGTATACTTTTGAATGAGAAAAAGTATAACTGTCAATATGGCGAATGAAGCCTAGTACCGGATCTAATCAGCGATCGATATATGGTAAATAAAGCCCGCCTGTACAGTAGCCAATCAGGGATCGCTATAGAATGACAATTCTCTGGGGGAGAAGCTCGGACCAAACGTGAGTTTCTGCAGATTTTGTGTGATACGAACATTTAGAAATTAAACTAAATAGACAGTGGTTGTTTAATTTTATTGGTTATTCGTAATATGAAATGTAATCGTAAACTTGGCAAGTAGTTTTGGAGAATTTGATGTTTCTCCATTCAAACAGAATACCCCAGCATACTGCCCGAAAGGAATTTCAAAGATGGCCGCTGAGTGAAATGACTTGACTTAAGGGACTTTGACACAGTTCAGCTGGCATAAGAACTGTGGTGCAAACTATGGATTCGAACCAAATGTGAAAGCACCTTTAAGGGCCGATCACACCGAACGCGTTTTTTGCGTTGAGAGGCGCATTTTTTTTTTTTTTTTTTTTTTTAGGGGTTTTCACCTTTATTGATAGGACAGTGGAGATTTACAGACAGGAAAGTGTGGGGAGCAGAGATAGGGGAAGGATCGACAAAGGACCTCAAGCCGGAAATCGAACTCGGGTCGCCGCAAGCACCTGGGTGCTATGTGTCGACTCACTAACCACTAGGCTATTGGCGCCGACGAGATCTTTTGAATGGTTTACTAACGGCCACAAGCGTTTTGCACACTGCTTATGCACCCTGCGCACCTTGCGTTTTAAACGCCTCGCACTGTGTGCTCGCAGTTGAAAAAAGTCAACTCCGAGCGGAAAAGTGTGCTACATCACTCTCGTCTTTTTCATTCTCCAATCAAATGAAAGCAGAGGCGGGGTTTCCGTTGAGGTGACTGCAGTGTTTGTGTTGTCAAGACAATTACGGAGCCTTTTGAATATGGAGGAGAGACTTGTGGTTGCTGTTTTGAGTTGTCCTGTGCTGTATGACTTTACAAATGTTGAATTTCACAATATTATTAAATATTAAAATGACACCCATATCAACAGCAACACTCGCGCACAATATGCAGCTGATTCTGTCATTGCCTAGTGACATTAAAAGCGCAACGCTCTTCTTTTTTCTTGTCAACAAAAAAGGCAGTGAGGTGCGCCTCGCGTTTTTAGAACGTAAAAGTGTATTTGGTGGGATCGACTTCTTAGGGTGCTTTCACAGATGCCTCATTTAGTTCGGTTAAAACATACCAGAGTTTGTTTGCCTTTTATCTGTGGTTCGTTTGGGCAAGTGTCAAAGTGACAATCATACTCGTTAAGCACCAAAAGTGGACCAAACAAATGTAACGAGACCTGCTCGTAGATATGGTCTTGGTATGCTTTCAGACCAACCCTGAAGGGATTTGTTTGTTTTGAGAACGTGAACCAACCACGAACTGGCCTAAATGCAAAAGTACTTCACTTTTTAGGACGAAACTAGCTGCCGTAGTCAGCTGCAACATGCATTCTGGGATGAGAAAAAGATTTTTGACACCGTGGCTGCGTCTGAAATTGCCTACTACTCAGTAGGTACTGCATTTGAATTTGAATTGACTACTCTGCAGTTAGAAAAGTACAGTCTGTACAGTATGAATGTGAGAGGTATGAATGGCCATTTTGTCATGATCACGTGACCTACTTGCCTCACTCCTGCTTCACATCCATTCATGAATTCTCTCACGGTGCATCATGGGATAGCATAGCATGCATCGAATGCGCACTTCAGAATCTCGGCGGAGGTAGTAGGTCATCCGGGCAGTTCTCGCGTACTGTTTTTCGAATACTATGAATTCGGACATACTACTCGGCTGAAATAATGTTTTTAGCATAATATATTATATGCGATTTCGGACCCAGCCTGCAATTATGGTAGGTCGCAGACAAATGAGGAGTTGTGAGGAGATCCATACTGCTTGCTGACTTTTTCTCTGCTTTTGGTTTACTTCAGTGTGTTGTGCACTTGAGTTTCCTGCACATTAATTCTGACCAATCAAAATGCAGTTCAGGAAATTCATCTATCCAACGACTGATGTGGGTGCTGTGCTTTGGTTCATTCGGTTTGATGTAAAATGAAACCAAAACGGCTGAAAATGCTAGTGTATCATTTTTTTTACATTGGCCCGGACCAAAGGAAATGTACTAGGTGTGAAAGCACACTTGGTCTCTTTAGAAATACTGTATTGTCATGAGTAAGTGAACCAAATCAATAAAAAAAACAACTGCAACACATTTAATCCTCATTTCTAAACACAGCAAACATAATAC
Organism: Danio kyathit; assembly: GCA_903798195.1. Classification (NCBI taxonomy): domain Eukaryota; kingdom Metazoa; phylum Chordata; class Actinopteri; order Cypriniformes; family Danionidae; genus Danio; species Danio kyathit. The sequence goes on from LR812533.1 coordinate 50,336,312, forward strand.
ATGGATGAAAACGCCCTGAAAGTACTAATACAACTTCATCATACTCTCTCGCTGATTTGATCTGTTTAACCGGCTCGATCAGTTACCACTACATCAACAAATTTCGGACAAGTTTTTAGGACTTCTGCTTAAACAAAAACCGCGTCCATTTGTCTTCAGTTCCAGAAACCAGCATTACTGCATAGCACCGTTGAGCCAGCCCCTTCTACCTCATTCCTGTCAGATAAAGAGAGACACGTTTGCTCGAAACATCACTACTGACACTCTCACCGCCATCATGAGGGATAAACTGAAGATCCTAGCTTTAGTTCTGGGGGCTCTGGGCATGACAGGAACCATTGCAGTGACTATAATGCCCATGTGGAAGGTCACGGCTTTCATTGGCGCCAATCTGATCGTCATGGAGGCGGAGTGGCTTGGTTTGTGGATGGTGTGCGTCCGGCAGGCCGACTTCTACATGCAATGCAAAGTCTACGATTCGGTGCTCATTCTTCCAGCAGACATCCAGGCGGCTCGTGGTTTCATGTGCGCCTCTGTGGTTCTATCTGTAGTGGCTTTCGGGATGTCCATATTCGGGATGAGGAGCACAAACTGTGGTCGAAATAAAAACGTGATCTTGATAGTCAGCGGGTGTCTGTTTATGATCGCCGCTCTGACCGTTCTCGTTCCTGTTAGCTGGACAACAAACACCATAGTACAGGATTTCTACAACCCCAATGTGGAGCAGTCTCTGAAGCGGGAGATTGGACAGTCGCTTTATTTGGGGTTTGTGACGTTCGCTCTCCTACTTTCCGCTGGGGGGATTTTTCTGTGCCGGTGTAAAGAGGATGATCATTTCGAGGAGTCGTTTGTTCCTCTGGAGAGAGACAAAGAGGAGATGAACTTGGTGGAGAGAACATCTTCCTCCATCACCTACAGGAAGAGTCAGTACGTCTGACCAGGAGAATGTAACTCTAGTCATTGATATGGCTTTCTTTCTGCTCAAGTTTTGGCTTTGAGAAATCTAAATTTGTTGACTTGCAATCTTGTAAAATATTACGGTTAAATTCTGGATAATTGGATAAAATACGACGATTAAAGACATTTACCCCCGCTTTCACAAACAAGGTTTAAGGCTGGTCATGGATTAAATTGCATGTTTGAGCTGTCTCAACTAAAAATAACTTTCAGTGAGAGGTCTTAAAGTATGTCAGTGTCATTTTTTGTCTACAGGTGCACACCAGTAATGTATTGTTCTAAGGCTGTTTTTATAAATGTGGCTTAAATAGCCTAATTTAATTAAGGTCTAGTCCTGGCTTAAGCTAAGCCCTGTTTGTGAAACTGGGCCTTAGACACTTTTTTAAATACAAAACACCAGACAAATTTGAAACATTTATATTCACATGCATGCTTATATGTTATGTTATATTGAATAATTTTATTTCTGCTCAAATTTTGGTTTTGAGAAATCTGAATTGGATGACTCTTATATTATGTTAAATATTACGATTGAATTCTGGATAATTGGATTAAATGCGACTGATTAAATACATTTAGACACTTTTTTTTTTTTTTTTTGCAGAACAACTGACAAATTTACACATTTATAAATATGAGTATTTATGCTACATGCATGCTTATGTTATGGTATGTTATATTGAATGATTTTATTTCTGCTCAAATTTTGGCTATGAGGAATCTAAATTTGTTGACTGTTTGTAAAATATTACGATAAAATTCTGGATAATTAGATTAAATGTGACTGACTAAATACATTTAGACACTTTTTAAATACAAAACAAACTTTAATAATTTAATTTCTGCTCAAATTCTGAGGAATTCTGAGCTTTGAGGAATCTGAATTTGTTGACCTGCAATCCTGTAAAATATTACAGTTAAATTCCGGATAATTGGATTAAATACGACTGACTACATAAATATAGACACTATTTTATTACAAAACAACTGACAGATTTGAGACAATTTTATAAATGCATTTATGCTACATGCGTGCTTATGTTATATGTTATGTTATGTTGAATAATTTAGTTTCTACTCAAATTTTGGCTTTGAGAAATCTGAATTTGTTAACTGTGGAATTCTGGATAATTGTATTAAATGTGATTGTATGTAAGCTTATTATATATGATTATATTCAGATTTATGTTAAGAAATATTTAATGTATGCTATGTTAAATTATTTGATTTGGATGTGTTCTTTTTTGTCACCTTGGACAGATGAATCTTGCAAAATCTCACAGCTGAGTTCAAGTTCATTTGATTGTTACTCATCTGACTAAATACGTTAAATGTATTTTCATACATATATGCTTTTATCCAAAATGACATATGAGGTATACCTTCATACACTATCAGTCAGAAGTTTGGGGTCAGTGTGATTTTTTTTACATTTTTTTTTTTTTATTATTATTATTTTTTTTAGTGTTTTAAAATAAGCTCCTGCTCACCAAGGCTGCATTTATTTAATCAAAAATACAGTACAAATTGTGAAATTGTATTGCACTATAAAATAACTGTTCAAAAGTAGTTTATTTATTTATCCTAGGGATGAATTTTCAGCTTCATTACTCCAGTCTTCAGAGTCACATGATCCTTCAGAAATCACTCTAATATTTATTATTATTATTATTATTATTATTAATTCATTTATTCACTCATTTTCTTTTCGGCTTAGTCCCTTTATTAATCCGAGGTCACCACAGCGGAATGAACCGCCAACTTATCGAGCACATGTTTTACGCAGCGGATGCCCTTCCAGCTGCAACTCATCTCTGGGAAACATCCATTCACACTCATACACTATGGACAATTTAGCCTACTCAATTCACATGTACTGCATGTCTTTGGATTGTAGGGGAAACCGGAGCACACTATTATTAATGGTAATAGTCATAAAAGCAGTAATGACTGGAGTAATTATTTCATTTGAAACTACATACAAAATGAAAAAAGTAATTTAAAATGTTAATAAATATTTAACAATTTAACTTTTTTTTTATTTTTTTTTACATTTAATAAATGTTGCCTTGATAAACAGAATCATTTTCTTTAAAAAAAAAAGCATGAAAAAAAAATGACCAAACTTTTGACCAGTGGGGTAAATACAGAACTGATATCTGTATATACTGATATAATGTGATTTGACTGTGCATGTTCATACAGTATGGCTCATTGTTTTAGGAATTAATTAATTGTAATTCTATTCTTTTTGTGCATCCACAAGCATGATATCAATATTTAATGAGTGGGACTAAAGCATCGTGAGTTATCATAGGATTGTGTAAACTGCACAGTTTAAACCAGTGCTTTATTTCAGTTTTTATTATCAGTTATATTTTTATTTATACTAATACATATTGCACTATTTAAAAAAAAAAAAACATTAACTATTGTTTCTTTTTTTTTTTTTTCTTTTTTTTTTTGCCATTGTAAGCAAAATCTTGTGCATCTACCTGTAAGCATATGGTATGCTAATAAACCCCAGGTTTATGAATTATTTCTGGCTTGACTGTAAATCTGCATTATTAAATTATGAATCTTGTAATGTTTTCTCCTTTTAAATATTCATATCAAGAAACAACTAGGAAAGTAGACATTTCCAGCTGTTCTTCTCCATTTTAAAGCGATTTCTTTGTAGGAAAAAAACGTAATTATTATGAATGGTGTTTTACTTTATGTGATTTAAGCGCCGTGCTTTCAGCCTGTGCTAAAATTAAATATTGCACATTGATGCTTTATTAAAAACAGTTGCATCAATCAAACACACTCCACCCGGTTATACACACACAGTAGACAGCAGATGAAAACATGCTGAAAATACTGGCAAGCTGTCAGATTTGCATCAGATGTTCAGTCACAAAATATGCAAGAGTAAGCAGCACCTGCATGCACTCCTGTACTGTGAGACTGAATGTATGGACTGATGACAGTAGACTGATGGACAAGTGAGATATTCTCTACTGTGATACCGTGTGTGTGTGTGTGTGTGTGTGTGTGTGAGTGTGGGTGTGCATGTGCACATATATCGTGTTTGTGTTTCTATGTGTGTGTTTGTGTGGGTGGGGAAGTCTACCTGAGTTTGTGTTTGTGAGTGTGTTTCATTGTGTGTTTGTGTCTCTCTGAGTTTGTGTGTGTGTGCATCTGTGTGTGAGTGTGTTTTATTTTGTCTGTCTCTCTCTAAGTGAGTGTTTGCATGCATCTTTGTGCAAGTCAGTGAGTGTTTCGTGCGTGTGAGTGAATGTGTGTTTCATTGTGTCTTTCTGAGTGTGTGTGTGCATGTGTGTGTGTGTGTGTGTGTGTGTGTGTGTGTGTGTGTGTGTGAGAGAGAGAGAGAGTGAGTGAGTGTGTTCCATTGTGTGTCTGACTCGCCGAGTGAGTGTGTGCGCATCTCTGTGTTCTGTATCGGAGTGTGCATCTGTGAGTGTGTTCTATTGCGTGTCTGTCTCTCTGAGTGTGTGTGTGTGTGTGTGTGTGTGTGTGTGTGTGTGTGTGTGTGTGTGTGTGTGTGTGTGTGTGCATGTGTGTGTTTCATTGTGTGTCCATGTCTCTGAGTGTGTGTGTGCGCTTCTCTGTGTTCTGTATCTGAGTGTGCGTGTGTGTGTGTGTGTGTGTTTTATTGTGTGTCTGTGTCTCTGAGTGTGTGTGTTTGTGTTACAGTTAGTGTATGTGTGAGTGAGTGTGTTCTATTGTGTGTCTGTGTGTGTGCACGCGCATATCTGTGTTTTATTTTGTATCTGAGTGTGCATCTGTGTGTTTCATTGTCTGTTTCATTGTGTGTCTGTCTCTCTGAGTGTGTGTGTGCACTTTTCTGTGTTCTGTATCTGAGTGTGCGTGTGTGTGTGTGTGTTTTATTGTGTGTCTGTGTCTCTGAGTGTGTGTGTTTGTGTTACAGTTAGTGTATGTGTGAGTGAGTGTGTTCTATTGTGTGTGTGTGTGTGTGTGTGCGCGCGTATCTGTGTTTTATTCTGTATTTGAGTGTGCATCTGTGTGTGTTTCATTGTCTGTTTCATTGTGTGTCTGTCTCTCTGAGTGTGTGTGTGTTTGTTTTACAGTTTGTGTGAATGAGTGTGTTCTATTTTGTGTCTGTCTCTGTGTGTGTGTGCGTGTGTGTGTGTGTGTGTGTGTGTGTATGCATCTGTGTGTTTGTGTGTCTGAGTGTGCATCTATCTGAGTGTGTTTCATTGTGTCTGTGTCTCTCTAAGTGTGAGTGTGTGTATATGTGTGTGTGCACATGCGTGTTTGTGACTTTCCGAGTGTGTGCACATGCTCAAGTGAGTCTGTGTGTTTATAGTTTGTGTGTGTCTCTGTGTTTGAATGAATGTGTGTGGGTAAAAGTGTGTCTGTGTGTGTCTGAGTTAGTGGGTGTGTATATGTGTGCATGTGTGTCACTTTCCTAACAGCTGTTCTAGTTTAGTTTCTTACCTGGAAACGCTGTAATACCTGTTACACACATGATCTCTGACTGAGACAAACAAACGCTGATCACAGACTTCACGGAAAATTCAAGACCAGGAGCCCCTGAAGAAGCGTTTCATTTTACTGTTATACTACAAAAACTCGGGCTGCATGGTGGCTCAGTGGGTAGCACGTTTGCCTCACAGCAAGAAGGTCGCTGGTTCAAGCCTCGGCTGGGTCAGTTGGCATTTCTGTGTGGAGTTTGCATGTTCTCCCCGTGCTTGCGTGGGTTTCCTCCGGGTGCTCCGGTTTCCCCCCACAGTCCAAACACAAGTGGTATAAGTGAATTTGGTAGGCTAAATTGTCCAATGTCAGAATCAGAATCAGAAAGAGCTTTATTGCCAGATATGTTCACACATACAAGGAATTTGTTTTCGTTACAGAGCTTCTACAGTGCAGCAGAATTACAGAGACAGGACTAAAAAACAGATAATGTATTTTAAAAATAGAAGTAGTGAATGCAAATATACAGATTGACAAGTGTATGTACAGGTATATTACTCTATACAACATAATATGTGCAGCTGTTATGCGCAAATTGGCATGTAAAGTGTGTGTTGTTAAATAAGTGTAAATGTGTATAAAAAGTGTATAGCAAGTAGTGATGTTGGTTCCACAAGTATTATCATCAAGTGTTCATGAGATGGATTGCCTGAGGGAAGAAACTGTTTCTGTGTCGGGCTGTTCTGGTGTGCAGTGCTCTGTAGCGTCGACCAGAAGGTAAAAGTTCAAACAGGCAGTGTGCTGGGTGTGAGGAGTCCAGAGTGATTTTGGCAGCCCTTCTGCCCGCTCTGAATAAGTACAGTTCTTGGAGAGTAGGGAGGGTTGCACCAATGATTCGCTCAGCAGTCCGAACTATTCGACGTAGTCTTCGGAGGTCGGATTTGGTAGCTGAGCTAAACCAGACAGTTATGGATGTGCAGATGACTGATTCAATGATGGAGGTGTAGAACTGTTTCAGCAGCTCCTTTGGGAGGTTGAACTTCCTCAGCTGATGGAGAAAGTACAGCCTCTGTTGAGCTTTTTTGACAATGGAGTCAATGTGAGTGTCCCACTTCAGGTCCTGAGAGATGGTGGTGCCCAGGAACCTGAATGACTCCACTGCTGCCACAATGCTGTCCATGATGCTCAGTGGGGGGAGAGCAGGGGGGTTTCTCCTGAAGTCCACTATCATCTCCACTGTTTTGAGCGTGTTGAGCTTCAGGTTGTTGTGACTGCACCAGACAGCCAACTCCTTAACCTCTTGTCTGTAAGCAGACTCACTGTCACTGTCCTGAATAAGGCCGATAAATGTGGTGTCGTCTGCAAACTTTAGGAGCTTGACAGAGGAGTCTTTCGAAGTGCAGTCATTCGTGTACAGGGAGAAGAGCAGTGGGGAGAGGACACACCCCTGGGGGGCGCCAATGCTGATTGTGCAGGTACTGGATGAGAATTTTCCCAGCTTGACCAGCTGCTGCCTGTCCGTTAGGAAGCTGTTGATCCACTGACAGACAGAGGTGGGCATGGAGAGCTGAGTTAATTTGGGCAGGAGAAGTTTTGGGATGATAGTGTTAAAAGCTGAGCTGAAGTCAACAAACAAGATCCTCACATAGGTCCCCGGTCTGTCTAAGTGTTGCAGAACATAATGCAGTCCCATATTGACTGCATCATCCAGAGACCTGTTTGCTCTGTAGGCAAACTGAAGGGAGTCTAGTGAGGGTTCAGTGATGCGCATCGATGGATTTGCTCTTCAGTGTTTGGACTCTCAGTAGTGATTATTAACCCACACTGAACTGAACTGAACTGAACTTAATCTCTGAAAACTGAACTGACACAGTTTCAATTTACTATGATCTTATATGTGAAGCTGCTTTGACACAATCTACATTGTATAAGCGCTATACAAATAAAGGTGAATTGAATTTAATTGAATGTCCTTCAGGTGGGCTAGCACCTGTGAATTACAGTTAGTGAATGAGTGTGTATGGATGTTTCCCAGAGATGGGTTGCAGCTGGAAGGGCATCCGCTGCGTAAAACATATGCTGGATATGTTGGCGGTTCATTCTGCTGTGGCGAACCCAGATTGATAAAGGAACTAAATTAAATTAAATGGAGAGCAAATAGAAGTCGTTGTCATCCAAATAATGTCTGAAATTGTTTGGAATTGCCAAGATATTGAAACAAACTATCTTAAGTCAGATGTCTCACCATGATCTGTTTCCATTAAATTATTTTTAAAAAAATTATCATTACTTTACTGTACTCTAGCTGGATGCAAACTACTACTCATTACTCCCTTTTAAAGGTCCCATGAAATAAAGTTATTTTTTTAGATGTTAGTATCAGTATTGTTAGTTTTTTAGGATATAAACTAGTGCTACAAAACAGTGACAAAATTTGCGTTTAGAAGATATAAAACTGATATAAACATGTGAAGCTTGTAGTTTGTCTCTTCCGCCTAAATGAATTAATGGTTTTATTCATGTCACCTCATACTTCAGTTTCTCATCAAATCTTCTGACCAATCAAATGCTCTCTAGTATGTGACATGCTCTGCCCCCTTCAAGATGCTTCTCATTTGCTTTTCATTTGATGCGCTTGAACTCAACCACTTCAACTGGCAAAGCGGTGATGAAGCAAAACGCTATTGGCTGTTTTATAAAAAGGGGAGGAGCTACACCATGCCCCACCCTCTCTTCGTGTTTCGGTTGAGATTACGTCAAACATTGAATAAAAATGCACATTTTAAAGCACTTCACGGCACCTTTAAAAGAAACATATCACAGTGCTGAAATATTAATTAGGGCATAATTTCAGTTTCCTGAGGCATGCAAGAGCAAAAATAGATTTATATAAAAATAGATTTTATTTTTTAATTAACTTTACTTTTAATTAACTAATTTAACTTTTTTTATTCATGTTTGTCACCCACACCCAAAGTGCTGAGTATGTGTTTAGTTTGGCTAAATGATTGGATTGTAAGTGTATTTATTTGTTTGCTTGTTTGTTTATTTACATGCAAAATTCACCTCCTTTTTGTAATACCTGTGTCATACCCATGTCATTATACAGATTTGTGTCCTGATATGTCACAAAAACACAAACCACTACAGCAAATTTAGTTTGTTTAATTCACCTATAGCGCATGTCTTTGGACTGTGGGGGAAACCAGAGCACCCAGAGGAAAGCCATGCCAACAAGGGGAGAACATGCAAACTCCACACAGAAATGCCAATTGACCCAGCCGAGGCTCGAACCAGTGGCCTTCTTGCTGTGAGGCGACAGTGCTAACCACTGAGCCACCGTGTCACTCTAAAATATATACATGTTAAGTATTATTATAATATATATGGGCAATTCCAGCATTATGGATGTGACATTTGCAGTAAAAACTCAAAACATAAATTCACATAGAAAGTATACGTTAACTCTATATTGACAAATCTGTTTATATTTTCCAAAACAACTGACCACCCAGTTAAGAAACCAGAAAAATATCAATCTGTAAACGTTTTTTTATACTTTTAATGAGGGAAATAAACATGCGTTATGGATGTGACAAAAAAAGTTTGAGATTTTTCAGTCTACACCATACTTTGTAGAAATTCTGTCAATTAAATTGCACAACCCGAAAGAAACAATGCTAATCAAACAGATCTGAGTCGGCTCACTATAGAACAAACATGATTGATTTTATTTTATTTAATATTTTTTGCATTTATGAGGAAAAAGTGTTGTTATGGATGTGACATCTCTCCGTTATGGATGTGACACCTGTGAAATTGCAACTTGTGTGATTTTGGCAAATTAAATATAATAGTTTTGAACACTGACAGATACATTTATGAGTATTTTAAAAGTACTGTAAAATACTTGCTTACACAAAAAATGTAGAAACGGTTTCTCTATTTTGGTGAAAATTAAAAAAAATGTCATGGCAAGGTTGAGATTTGCATGGAATTGCTCATAGATATATATATATATATACATACATGCACGCACACACACACACACACACACACACACACACACACACACACACACACACACACACACACACACACACACACACACACACACACACACACACACACAACACACACACACACACACACACACACACACACACAGTGAAGTCAGAATTATTAGCCCCCCTGTTTATTTTTTAGGGAGAGAAGTTTTTTTTTTAAACACATTTCTAAACATAATAGTTTTAATAACTCATTTCTAATAACTGATTTATTTTATCTTTGCCATGATGACAGTACATAATATTTGACTAGATATTAATCAAGACACTTCTATACAGCTTAAAGTGACATTTAAAGGCAGGTTAGGGTAATTAGGCAAGTTATTGTATAATGATGGTTTGTTCTGTAGACAGTCGAAAAAGATTTAGCTTAAAGGGGCTAATAATATTGACCTTAAAATGGTTCATAAAAAAATATTTAAAACTGCTTTTATTCTAGCCAAAATAAAACAAATAAGACTTTTTCCAGAAGAAAAATATAATCATCATAAAAAAATTATCAGACATACTGTGAAAATTTCCTTGCTCTGTTAAACATAATTTGGGAAATATTTAAAAAAGAAAACAAAATAGTTTTTTATTTTTATATATATATATATATATATATATATATATATATATATATATATATATATATATATATATATAGATATATATATATATATATATATATATATATATATATATATATATATATATATATAGCCCATATGCAATATAAAATAAGTAATTATTGTAGTCATTAGTAAAAGTATTATATTTTTATAACTTATAAGACCAATAATGTTGTATCCCAGTGTTCTGGAATTTTAAAACTTATTTAGTTTTTATTGATTTTAATTTGTCTTACACTTGGTCAGTTGCTTATTTAATTTTATTTGATGAATAAAAAAAATATTTTGTTCATATATATATATATATATATATATATATATATATTGTTAGTTTTTGTTATTATGAGCAGTTGTGGTCATAGTAGGGATTTTGTAATCATTTTAAAATTCAACAAAACAATACATTAAAAGTTTAGATATGTTTTTCATTTCTGTTTATTTAATAATATTAATAATAATTATAAGAATAGTAATGAAATTTCAAATGAAATGTAAAACCTGCTAAAAGTATATGCCATTTCACACACACACACACACACACACACACACACACACACACACACACACACACACACACACACACACACACACACACACACACACACACACACACACACACACAAAATTAATATAGTGTCATCATTTACTTACCCTTGACTTGTTCTAAACCTGTTTGAATTTTTTTCTTCTGTTAAACACAAAAGAAGATATTTTGAAGAATGTTGGAAAACTGTAACCACTGACTTCCATAGTATTTATTTTTTCTACTATGGAAGTCAATGGGTACAGGTTTCCAACATATTTCAATGTAACTTCATTTGTGTTTAACAGAACAAAAAACCTAAAACTGGTTTGGAACAAGTGAAGGCTGAGTAAATGATGACAGAAATGTCCCTTCTGTGTGAACTATCCCTTTAAGTCTTTCTTTATATTTATTATTATACCTAACAGATCATTCAGATCCTAACACATCACTCAGATCTTTAGGATCATATAAACTAGAAATTCCAAGGGTTCAGTCACAGCAGGGTGAATCCGCCTTCAGTTATTATGCCCACCCCCCACCCCCCAGCTGCTGGAATTAGCTTCCGTAAATGATCAGATGTGCTCCAACATTGGTCACATTCAAATCAAGACTAAAAACACATCTGTTTAGCTGTGCCTACTGAATGAGCACTGTGCTACGTCCCACAGATCGCACTATTATGTCTTTCTTTCTTTTCATTCTTGTATAACTTGTTTTAACACATTTTAATCTGTTTTTAATCACTGTTATTATTTGTTTTTATTTTCTTATACTTGTCTCTTTTATTCCTGTTTATGTAAAGCACTTTGAATTGCTACAGTATATGAAATGTGCTATATAAATAAACTTGCCTTGCCTACACCTCAAAAGCTACTATTTAATTAAATTTCAGTTCAATTTGTACCTGAACAAACTATTACACTCTAACAACCAATATTATACTGTTGACGGATGTTCGTGGGGTCTTAAATTTCAGAAACAACTTCAATTTTAGGCCTTAAAAAGTCTTGACTTCACTAAAATATTGTGTTGTAGGTTGATCATTTTAAACAGGTCTTACTTTTCCTACAGTATATCCAAGTAAAGCTACCCAATCATGCCGACAACCAATCACCAATAATCCATCTCAAAACTTTTATATTTATGTTTTTATTGCAAAGAGATACACAAAAGCTTGTAGACATTTTTACAGCAAATTATCCAAAGTAAATTCCCTAATCAGGGAAAGAAAACGAAAGCAACACATCCCTTTACATGATCTCCTATTAATACAAAAGCTATTTACAGAAATAATCAGGCCATTAGACAAAATCCATAGTGTTTAGCCCTGTAAAAGTCTAAAAGGGTCTTAAAAAGTCTTACATTTGACTTCTTAAGAAACCCTGTGTTGTCTGTTTACATTCTGTTTTGAGTTGAATCTCACACTGGAATCATCCTCTGTTTGTTTGAACACTTCAAGTGTCACCAGAGCAGATGAACCAGTCTGATCACATAGCATCAACATTTTCTTCTTGTCTATAAATACCAGTCATCTGGATTTTCCGGTCTCATTCGAGGAACGCCGTCGTGACAGAGAACGTCTTTTCTGTCTTGGTACTCAACAATCATGTCGTACATGGCTGGCTCGTACACGGCCAAATCCTACGCGGACAAATCCTATGCAGACAAGTCATACGCGGACAAGTCTTATGCATACACAGGCTACACAGATGAGAAATCTGCTAAGGAGGCCTACGATGAGCAGCTCAAGGTGGAGAAAAGAAAGAGACGGGATTCGATGTGCTGCGAAGTTGTCGCACTTATCATCGGTTTTGTCGGATTGATCGGAGTCGCGGCAGTCACCGGTCTCCCCATGTGGAAAGTGACCGCATTTATCCAGGAGAACATCATCGTGATGGAGACCCGCTGGGAGGGTTTATGGATGAACTGCTACAGGCAAGCCAACATCCGAATGCAATGCAAAGTGTATGATTCTCTGCTTTATCTACCTCCTGATCTCCAGGCTGCCAGGGGTCTTATGTGCTCCTCTGTTGCTTTGACCGCCATCGGTTGCATTGTGGCCACCGTCGGCATGCGTTGCACCCGTCTGGTTGATTCCCGGCCCAAAGTCAAGCACATTGTTTTGGTGAGCGGAGGCTGTTTGTTTTTGGCTGGATGCTTGACCACTATCATTCCAGTATCGTGGACGGCTCATGTGATCATTCAAGACTTCTACAACCCTTTGCTTATCGATGCACAGCGTAGAGAGCTTGGCGAGGCATTGTACGTCGGATGGGTCACTTCAGCTCTGCTTTTCATCGCTGGTGTGATTCTGCTTTGTCGACACGCACCAAGAACCCAAGCTAAAGAAGACATGTCTACTGTCTTGTATCGTGCCGGATCGGCTCCATATAACTACTCTTATGCACCCGGATATGGATACCAGCCTCCTTACGGATACCAGCCTGGGTATACCTATCAGCCGACGTATTCTCCAGTCCCGCCGACGGTCTACAGCCAGCCGAGATACTAAGAGACAGTAAATAAATTAAAGAACTTGAGAAGAATCTAGGTTGAAGAAAGGAGGACTGTTGATGGAGAATCGTTGTTGATTATGTGTGACTGTATATTTGAATTATATGATTGATTTAAATGCATTTCTTTATTAAAGACTGTTTATTATTTACATTTATACAAAATACGGACTGTGTGCTAGAATTTAAAACCGCAACATGTGGGATTTTCCACACAGCATTTAATGTTGATTCTGTGACATACAGTAGTCGACGTTTGAAGTGGTTCACAACTTAAGACAAGAAATGGGTGTTGTTGTTCAATAGTTTTTGATGAAATGTTTCTACTTCAAATATTGTTCGTTATTCATGTTTTTGTATTTACTTTGTATATTTTAAAGCACTGGTTTGACTTTTTAAATGTATTAAAAAAGAGTGTCAAACAAACTGCTGGTTCCTGGTTTTCAGTCTGAAAAACATTCCTTTCCTGGAATTTACATTATCATTGTGCTTTATTGTAGGCCAGTGCTGGTCAAACCGGTCGAGGTGGTTTCTGTGTATCATCAAAAGGAAATGTTCCACAGTCTTTAAATGTCACACCCCTAATGCAAATTTACCAGAAATCATGAACGACAATGACTGTGTGTTTGTGTGGCACAAAAAGAGTGTCTATCAGTGTGTTTGTGTTATCTTGGGGTGTGTTTACATGTACTAAAAAGTACCCTGTAAAAAAAACCCCACTGCCTAAATTTAAGTTGAATCATCTTAGTTTTAGTCCTTAACTTAATCAAACTGACTAAAAAGTAACTTAATTTTGACATTATTGTTGAAATCAAGACAAAGACAAAACTCTTAAATTAAAATTCTTAAAAACACAAGACAAAAACTCTTAAATAAAGCATTTTTACAGTGTATATGCATCCAAATCATACTTCAGTAAAAGTACCATTACTTGCCTAAAAATGTAGTGCAAGTAGAATAAAAGTATCTGCTGTAAATATTACTCAAAGTATGAGTAAAAAGTAGCCCTTTCAAAAGTACTCAAGAGTAGTGAGTATTACGCTGTAAAAAGCTGATGCATTTACATTTTGTGGATGTGTGTAAACGTAACATTCTGTAGTGCATTTAGTTATTGCCCAGCAGGCACACAACGTCATAAGACGTTAATATTAGGTTAGATTTAGGATGTGATGTCAGGTGACCAAAATTCAGTGTCTAGTCAACGTCTAAGGACAATGTTATTCTGATGTCCAATAATGGCGTCAAATGACGTTGATATTTGGTTGATTTTAGGTCGTGTTAGAAAGTGACCAAAATCCAGTGCGGAGCCAACATCTTAAACTAACGTCATATTGATTTCAAATACTGACATTTATTCATCAGTTATGGCAACCAAAATCCATCTGATAGACGTCATAGTGGTAACATCAAGCTGTAACATCATTAGACGTTGATTTTAGGTTGGACGTTGGATATTGACGTCGGCCTGACGTTGGGTTGTGATGTCAACCCAATTTTCATTTCCAAACAAAATGCAACGTCCCACGATGTTGGGGTACAAAGTCAATCAGACGTCATGTCGGCGTCCTGTGCCTGCTTGGGTGTTTAAGGCCATTTCGGTCATCATACAGTAAACATCTGTCATCTTCTCATCAGTGACAAGCATCTAAACAGTCTCTGGGTCAATGCGCGTAAAGATTTTGGACCTCTTCTTGGACGCTTTTAATGCTTCCAAACAGTTTGCTGCAATTATAAATTGCCCATGTCTTGAGGTAGTTCAATATGATGCTATTTACCTTCTATGTGTGATTTGATTGGACAGGAATCACAGGACTGATTTTTCTAATCCCAATAGACAAGAAAAAATAAAGTAGTGACTGCAGGTTGAAGGAAAGTAGTGGAGTAAAAGTACAGATACTGCACTAAAAATGTTTCCAAAAAGTACTTAGTAAATTACAATTTCTAAGAAACATTACTCAATTACAGTAATTTGAGTGTTTGTAATTTGTTACTTTACACCACTGCTGCCATGTGATTGAATAATCGAGGAACTGAAATCTAAAATTAATATAAGTTTTGTCTAGCTTAAAAAATTAATTTATTAAATATTTGTGCCCTGAATTTGTGTCATTAACTCTTTTACAGTGTACTTCCTTTGCAGTTTTGAAAGGTTTTGTGCAAAGGCAAAACCAAAAGTTTCATACCAGACCAATAGTTCTGATGTTACTTTTTAAAGCACACAAACAGTTCTGCAGGCTATCACTGTTGTTTTGATTGTCAAGTGTTACAGTAGGTCACGCCTATGGATTAGAACACGTGATAAACCTGCGTCTCCAAAATACTACTGTGTTGTAAATAAACAGCCAAACCAAATTAATGGAAAAACAGTAGCTGTTAGTTTTCAACTAAATGATCTGACAAACGTGATCGAGCATTCAGAGGTTGCTACGGTGTTCTGTGCAATCACTAAAGCATCCTGAGTCATTTTTATTATGTTGCTGTAAGGTTGCGATGGTGTTCTGATTGACTGAATCATCCTTGCATCCAGCATCGAAGTCACTAATCAAACACACCTGAACATGCTAATCAGCGTCTAAAAGCAGGTGTGTTTGATTAGAGTTGGAGCTAAACTGTGCAGGACACCGGCCCTCCAGGACCGAGTTTGTCCACCCCTGATCTAAGTTGTACTTTACTGTTGCTATGGAGCTGCCAAGATGTTGAGTGGTTTTAGCATGTTGTAATTTGGTTATTATAGGCTGTTGTAAGTGCCCTAAAACCCATCAGAACCTAGATTTTTGCAGACACAAAACAGCACCCTAGCAGCCACAGTGAAATTTTTTAAAACAAGGGGATTCAAACATATCTAAAAAAAAATTATTATATTATAATACTTAACATGTATATAATTTAGGGGCGACACGGTGCCTCAGTGGTTAGCACTGTCTCCTCACAGCAAGAAGGTCGCTGTTTGAGTACTGGCTGGGTCAGTTGGCATTCCTGTGTGAAGTTTGCATGTTCTCCTCGTGTTGGCGTGGGTTTCCTCCGGGTGCTCCGGTTTCCCCCACAATCCAAAGACATGCGGTATAGGCGAATTGAATAAACTAAATTGGCCGTAGTGTATGTGTGTGAATGAGTGTGTATGGGTGTTTCCCAGTATTGGGTTGCAGCTGGAAGGGCATCCGCTGTGCAAAATATATGCTGGATAAGTTGTCGGTTCATTCCGTAAATTTGTAAAACTATTTAGAATCCCTCAGTAATTACAACACACTAGAAACCACATAGTAACATTATAGACCATTTCAATGTGTTCATGTCATTGGCCCATGATCATTTCCTGCTTGTTATCAAACCATTTCATAACTGTAGACAATTCAATCATAACTTAATGATGTTAAAACAGCTTTCATTACATTATTTGTCAATATGTGGCTCTTTTTGGATTCTTGGAAGCTATAGAAATTAAAAATGTAAAAGAGGAAATGCATTGGGACCATTGTTTTTGTTTACATCACTTAAAATGGTCTATATAAAACCTTATGAAACCATTAGCAACACTCTAGCAATCGGAACACAGCATTCTAAAAAATCCTCGAAATGGCTTTTGCAGCTGCATGGTACACTCAGAAAAAAGGTACGTGAGCTGTCACTGGGGTGGTACCTAGGGATGGGCGATATGGCCTAAAATCCATATTGCGATATACATTGCAGCCTCTTGCGATAACGATATATATTGCGATATACTGTATAAATTATAATAGAACCATTTCAGAACAAGTTACAGAGACCCTTAGGAAAGCCAAACTGCTATTTTTTTTAAGAAATAAAGAAACGTTGCATGTCATTTTGAGAACATTTATTGTGCAAAAGCAAAACTGTAATTAAACAACACAGTGTTGCAGATAAATAAACTAAATGTAGTGCCTTTTAGAAAGAAAAACTTTTCTTTTAAGTCCTTGGTTCCTAAATGCCAAGTTGCAGAGAACAAAAAAAACTGGTGTTTAGTTAAGGAACTTACACTGTACTGAAAATACTTCCAGTATTAAATTAGTCAAATAAAATTGTGTATTGCAGATACTTTAAATAAAAACATATTTCTAACCTGCAGCCTAAGGTAACACATTTGATTTTAAACATTTTGTTCTCCTAATGAAATTAAAACTGGTGTCTTGATCTGCTCTTTCTCTCTCTCTCTTTCCCTCTCCCTCTCTGTCTGCGTGCTGCTGAGAGATTGAGACGCACCAGACAAAGTTTGCTTATAAATTAATGCAAAAATTAATACAATTAATATCGAAAGCAGATTCTCGGACATGTCCGGGGAAAATGTATTGTCACCCCAAATAATGAGCTGGATCAGTCTATTTAGTCTTCGCGCTCTTCTGTATCCAGCGCGTCTCTGTGGGTCTGCATGCAGAGCATGCGAGTCTGTGGCAGAGTGTTCTCAGTTTCTCGCGAACACAGAACCGGACCGCCCCAATAATATATCGGCCGCAGCCAAATGGTCGCACTGTTGTTTATTCAAGATGATGCGTTGCAGCCGGCTGCAGCTCGTTGCTCTTAATTTCGCGGGTAGATTGCGTCATCAAACATGCATTATCGCGATAGTGCAATAGAATTAGAATCTCTATCGTAGGCCAATTTTGTATCGTTTATATCGCATATCGTTTATATCGCCCATTACTAGTGGTACCTTTTCAAAAGGTACACATTTGTACTTGAATGGTACATATTGGTACATCAAAAGTATATATTAGTACCTACAAATTTTAAGAGGAACACTTTTGTACTTTTTAGGTACTAATATGTACCCTTAAGGCAGGGGTGTCCAAACTCAGTCCTGGATGGCCGGTGTCCTGGAGAGTTTAGCTCCAATCCTAATCAAATACACCTGAGCCAGCTGATCAAGCTCTTACTATATACTAGAAACTTCCTGGCAGGCGTGTTGGAGCTAAACTCAGCAGGACACCGGCCCTCCAGGACTGAGTTTGGACACCCCTGCCTTAAGGTATTAATATGGACCTTTTAGGTACACATTTGTACCTTTTGAAAAGGTACCACCCCAGTGACAGCTTGCATACCGTTATTTCTGAGAGTGTAAAAACTGAGGAACAGCATAACATATATTAATATTATTAGTAGTAACCAATTTAGTAGTTACATAGCAACATCTCAACAACCACAAAGTAATATTCTGAAAAACAAAGTATTTAAAACCAATTTAGTAGTTACATAGCACCACCCTAACAACCACATATATTCTAAAAATCAATCAGAATTCCTTAACAAATTTGAACAAAAGTTTAGCCTAATTACAAAATAGTAACCAAATGCATGAAATCATGGACATGCATTGAAAATATAAATATTTTATTCATTTTAAATTACTGATCATTTCCTTTTTTCAGTCATTGTATAACACTTGTCCCTTGCTCTAAAAGCTAAAGTAAAACATGCCCTTTTCTTCAAAATGGTTACAATAATTATGTTTGTTATATATACTCACAGGCCACTTTATTAGGCACACCTTACTAGTACCGGGTTGCACCCCCTTTTGCCTTCAGAACTGCCTTAATCCTTCGTGGCATAGATTCAACAAGATACTGGAAGTATTCCTCAGAGATTTTGCTCCATATTGACATGATAGCATGACACAGTTGCTGCAGATTTGTCAGCTGCACATCCATGATGCGAATCTCCCATTCCACCACATCCTAAAGGTGCTGTATTGGATTGAGTTCTGGTGACTGGGGAGGCCATTTGAATACAGTGAATTTATTGTCCTGTTCAAGAAGCCAGTCTGAGATGATCGTTGTATGATATGGCCCGTTATCCTGCTGAAAGTAGCCATCAGAAGATGGGTACACTGTGGTCATAAAGGGATGGACATGATCAGCAACAATACTCAGGTAGGCTGTGGCGCTGACACAATGCTCAATTGGTACTCATGGACCCAAAGTGAGCCAAGAAAATATCCCCCACACCATTACACCACCATCAGCAGCCTGAACCATTGATATAAGGCAGGATGGATCCATGCTTTCATGTTGTTGATGCCAAATTCTGACCCTACCCTCTGAATGTTGCAGCAGAAATCGCGACCATTCTCTGTAAACCCTAGAGATGGTTATGCATGAAAGTCCTAGTAGATCAGCAGTTTCTGAAATACTCAGACCAGCCCGTCTGACACCAACAACCATGCCATGTTCAAAGTCACTTAAATCACCTTTTTTCCCCATTTTATGCTCGGTTTGAACTGCAGCAGATCGTCTTGACCATGTCTACATGCCTAAATGCATTGAGTTGCTGCCATGTGATTGGTTGATTAGAAATTTGCGTGAACGAGCAGTTGGCAAGGTGTACATAATAAAGTGGCCGGCGAGTGTACATTTTCATAAAAGGGTCATGAAACCCCCTCTTTCAGTTCTATTCAGCTTTCAAACAATCCAGTGTCCATGTGAGCTCTCTTGTAAACCATTAGAGTCAATCAGTCATATCTGTTCAGCTTGTTCAACACAATGGCACATCAGCAGTTCAATAATTACTGCGAACATCGCATTTTTACATTTGAGTTGGTTGGGGGGATGGGTTGGTCTCTCCACACCACCACCAGTGTGCAGCATCCACTTGAATGATGCGACAGCAACCACAGGACAATGGTGCCAGTGTGTTCTCCACACACTAGCTATAGGTGGAGTGGAGAGACCGTGATAGAGCCAATTCAGTGGATAGGGGTGATTCGGAGGCCATGATGGATAAGTGGCGATGAAGGGATTTTGAGCAGGACACCGGGGCTACACCCCTACTCTACTAGAAGTGCTATGGGATTTTTAGGACCTCGGTTTAACGTCTCATCTGAAAGACGGCGCTCACTGACAGTAAAGTATCCCCTTCACTATACTGGGGCATTAGGACTCACACAGACCACAGGTTGAGCGCCCCCTGCTGGCCTCACTAACACCACTTCCCACAGCAACCTAGTTTTCCCATGTGGTCGCTCATCCAGGTACTGACCAGGCTCAGCCCTGCTTAGCTTCAGTGAGTAACCGATCTTGGGCTGCAGGGTGATATGTCTGTAGTATAGACCAACATGGCGGTAATATATGTGAAATACAATTAAGGACATGGAACAGTTTTTAACAATCCACTCTAACAATGTCACCATGATTTAAGAGAAAGTGTATTTTCTTTCTGCTGAGGTGAAGTGGTTGGAAGATAAATGTGAGAATCTTGAAACTAGAACACGCCTAAATATTATCAGATTTCATGGGAGTACCTGAAGGTACATCTGCCACCTCTTCAGTAGTTTCCAAGCTTCACAAAGATGCTTTAATCGATGTACAACACAAACAAATCTGGTAAATTCCCAGACACTTTTCTTCAGGGCCCGGTTTTTTAAAAGGTTTAATGCAGATAAAATTGATCCAGATTTAGTAATCCTTTTTTTTTGCGATCTGATGTAATCCAGCTTACTGTTTGAGACAGTTTTTCAAAGCAACATCGGATTGGGTCAATCTGATCTGGATAGGAACTTTTCAGGATCACTAAATCTGGATAGCCAGTGCTCAAACAGGATAGGAAATCACAATGTAGAACTATAGATATGTAAAGAGCAACAAGTAGAATAGCCAGTGTCAATATAACGTTATTTTTTTATTTGAAATGAAAACACACACATTTAAAAAAAAAAAAAAAAAAAAAAACTAAAAACAAGAAAAACCCCACCCCATCCTCTTCCAGCAACAACAAGTTTCAAATATAGATGTATTGAATTAAAAAAAAGACTTGATGTCAAAAACTCCACAATAATTTCAGACTTCCTCATCTGATGTGGAGAGACCAGCTTGTCTGAGCATAACCTTTAGGAGGCGGATCTCAAGTCTGGCCTTGTTTTGCTGCAGTTTGGTCAGAGTCAGTTGTTCCTCTGCCAGACAAAGCTGTGCTTTTGCCCTTTCATTCTCTTTTTGCAATTGTTGAAAGTGATTTCAAAAATCAGTGATTACCATTCTTTGCCTTTTTATGGTTATTCTGTAATTATTGCATGCATCACTAATAAATATTCTAAAAGGAAAAATATTTTTCATTGTAATGAATATTTATATATATATATATATATATATATAATATATATATATATATATATATATATATATAATATATATATATATATATATATATATATATATATATATATATTATAGGTGGGCATAGATTATTTTTTTTAATCTAGATTAATCTAGATTACTTTCAAAATTAATCTAGATTAATCTAGATTAAAATGGCTCATTTGAATTCTGCCGAAGGCATTCAGAATATGTGTGTTACCCAAATAATAAGTCTTTGAGAACGGGTTTCTCAAGCCAGGTGGCGCATTAGACCAGGGAAACTGTTTTACTATGATAATTGGTGATGAAAATAAATGATGTTCAATAAGATGTACTTGTGTTTACTAACTGTTTATTCAGTTAAATATGAATGTTGAACTGTAGGCCTACATAAGCTCCAAACAGCGATTTCATACTTGCTTTTGATGTACATACAGAAAATGCTGCTTCGCAAAGGCAAGTTCACAGAGCCCTGACGGTGTCAAGCATTGAGTATGTTTACATGGGCAACAATACTTAATACGATTTTAATATGATTAAAACAATACTCTGATTAAGAGTCTACCATGTAAACAGCAATTTTTGATTACCTTAATGCAACAAGTCATAACTGTAGTTATGTAGTTCAGTCATAACTGAACTGCACAGAAATGGAATTAATACGTGCAGTATGCAGATATTAGTGGCAATACTGACAAACTAGCACCATCATGTAGGACTTTTCGCCATATTTTCCGACAAGATCCACACAGGTGGCTGTCAGTAAAGGACCGTACAGACGCACACACACAAACACACACACACATCGCGAAATGCGGAAGTTTCTTTTTCTTCTCATTTGGCGTTCGTTATTAAATTCCATAACACTCTCACCAGTCCTTTCTCATTTATTTGCGTCTAATACCCCAGTTTGTCACAAAGGCATGACTTAAATGTTCATGAGTTAAAGTGAAACTGGCGAACTGCAGTTAAAGTCAGGCATCCTGCTGATTTGATTCAGAAGGGCACTTCATTCTCAGACGGCTCACCGGTCAGGTATACATCCGCGCTAAACTTTCAAAGTGAAAGTCCCCATTAGAGATGTGCAGATCAGCTCAAATGTCATCCGAATCCGCTCCTTCATTCTTATCATCCACCCGCCACCCGCCCGCACATATTATTTTATCTGATATATATATCCGCACCCGATCGCCACTTTAATAATTCTAATTCTTTGTTTTAAGCATGATGATAGGTGTAACTTTCTCCGCAATGTCCGGCGGCAGAGTAACAGCTCGTTAATTCATGCTCGAGCAAATGATGAGACGGACAAAAGTACTCGATGCATGCCCTTCTTTTACTTATTTCAGTGTTTTCAGGTTCACAGTGCAAAACAGCTCCCGGTGGAATTACTGAAGTAAACATAAAACAAAACCGGATAAAACGTTCTCCCTCTAATTCACCGCACGCACAGCACACAGCGAGAGCTCACATCACACAGCATGCGTGTCGAACTACACTACCCACAATGCTATAGACTACAACTCCCGTAAAAGCAGGCAAGCGGCCACACTAGTACCCCTCTCTTGCAACTTAGGTCACAGTGGATCGTTCGTTATTAACAGCAGATTCAGCTTTTACATATACAGGAAAAAGAGAACAAAAACGGCATCCCTTCAGCCTAAACAGCAGCTATGTTGTGTGTATTTGGCCCTTTTCTTAACACTGTGCAAAAACAGAATAGCATCTACTGTGCCTGGATTCGGGCGATTCCGCCTCGCCTCCAAAACACGGCTGGCTGCACTAAATGAGCGTTCGCGCGCACCGCTTGTTGCAGGAATGCACAAGCTTCTCCCTGCAAGGCGCTGCAGTCGTGTAAATAAGGGATCTTGTTTCTCCCAGAATGATAGCAGATTTCCCTCTGATGACTCTCTAACTGAAGTTAGCACAGTACTCTTGCACTTCATACATTATTTTGGGCGTCTCTCATCTTCACATTCTGCGAAGTCCACTCTCTGCTTTTTTGCTGGTCAACTGCTATGACCCGCTACATCCACCTGCGACCCACCCGCAATTAATCATAATGTATTTTTTTATTACCCGACCCGCGGATTATCCGCAGCGCCCGCAGACTTAACCGCCATCCGCGCATCACTAGTCCCCATAGCTTGCGTAGAATAGACCCAGCTCTCAACCCAATTTTGAGAATAGATTAACGCCGATATTTTTTTTATCGCGCGATAAGAGTCTCGCGTTAACGCAGCACGTTAACGCCGATAACGGCTCACCACTAATATATATATATATATCAATTAGTGACAGAATAAAATGTATTGTTTTTGGTCAATTTTAACAGCTGTTTGGGGGATTATTTTATGAGGCCAAACTCTTTCTACTTTGCTGTATGTTAAAGCCTACCTAATCACTGTAGCCTGACGAATGAACAAATACAATTAAAACCTTATGAATAAATAAGATATCTTGTAAGATACCGCATGATCCAAATATAGTATTATTTGATACAATTTTAAAGTTTTCATTACTTTTTGGCCATGAAATCCACGCTGAATCCACCCTTCTGATGGGATCAGTTTAATCCAGATGTTTTGGATCAAAGTGATCCAAATCCTACAAAAAAGGGTCTGAAAAACCCAAACTAAAGGTTTGATCCGGATCAAAACCAAGATTGCATTACGTGATCTATTCCAATTATGTAATCTTTTTTTTCTTTTTAAAAACCCATTTTCAAGATTTGATCCAATCCCTTATCCAAAATCCTAGTGGATTACTTCTGAAAACCCGGGCCCTGGTTTTCATGACCTTTCAAAGTAAAAATCAAGTTACTAACCAATGTAAACTTGCCTGACTGCTTCACATTCACTTCAAAGGTAAAACACCAATGTTGAGATCATCTGACTTCCCAACTACTTTTAAAACATGCAATTTAATGAAGCAGTACACAAACAGTGTTAAACATTGACAGCAGCAGTCAAAACTGTTGCGTGTTTGCATGTATCTGGCTGATCAGTAACTCCTGGATTTCCTCACTTCTATACTAAAAACAGAGCCTGTTAAGCAAACATCAACACAGCTTACATACTCCTCCTCCTCCTCCTCCTCCTCCCTGAGCAACACAAAACCACACAAACACTAACAGAGGGATTCGATTTCATAGCAACCAGCCACAGCGTTCCCTCCTCCCCTGAGCAAGAGGGCGGAGGCTGAACAGGTGAACGTCCATCAGCAGGATGCAAATCCTCCACATCTAAACCTGCGACACACACACCTCTGGAGTCATGGCGAGCGGTGCGCTGGAGATCGTGGGAATGTGCGTGACCATAATCGGCCTCATCGGGGTCTCGGCCAGCACTGGGATGCCCATGTGGCGCGTGACCGCATTCATCGGGGAAAACATCATCGTGATGGAGACTCGCTATGAGGGGCTGTGGATGAACTGCTATCGGCAGGCCAACATTCGGATGCAGTGTAAAGTGTATGACTCCCTGCTGGCGCTCACTCCAGATCTCCAGGCCGCTCGAGGACTCATGTGCACCTCCGTGGCTTTGACTGGTGTGGGATTACTGATTGCCATTGTTGGGATGAAATGCACGGCATGCATTCAGGACAACGATCGGGCCAAACGAATGATTCTGATCATCAGCGGATGCATGATCCTTGCTGGATGCTTCTGCTGCCTGATTCCTGTCTCCTGGACTGGGAATGCCATTATTCGGGACTTCTATAATCCACTGCTCATAGACGCCCAGCGTAGGGAACTAGGAGAGGCTTTGTATATTGGTTGGGTGTCATCTGCGTTCTTGTTTGCCGGAGGATGCATCTTTATATGCTGCAGTGGTTCTCTAGACAAGGGTCCGGATCCAAAGTATATGTATTCCAGGAATGCACCTGCACCATATGTGGCCTACCAGCCTCAACCTGTGGCCTACCATCCGCAGCCGCGGTCAGTGTACAGCCACCCGTCCGGCCCACCGTCATTCATTGAGCAATCATACCAACCATCCAGACAGCAGTCCTTCATTCAGCCTTCCAGACAGCAGTCCTTCATTCAGCCCTCCCGTCATCCATCCGCCCGCAGCGCTGTGGCTTATCTCTGAAATCCAGCAGGACTGTGTATTTGCATTTGTGGTTGTGTGCAAGCATGTTTGCATGTGTTTTAGAGAAATGAATGGGACTTAAAGAAGAAAACTTACTGAAGATAGTTGTACATTTCATTTTTGAGACTATTTTGGAAAAAATACATTTCTATTTCTGCTTTTTGAAGCCCATAAGATACTGAAAGAAGAGAGACAATGGAGAAAAAGAATATGTGGACCAGAAAATGGAACATTTAAACATTTATGTGTTAGAGCTATTTCATTTTTTTCTTGTTTCAATGTTCAGGACAGAAATTAAATACATTTCTACTTTTAACAAACGAGAGACGGAAGTTTTATAAGAACTTTTAGAAACACTTGTAAAATTTCAAATGGATTTAGATGTAACAAAGTTAGTCATACATTGCATTTTTCCTTGTTTTTTATTCCTTGGAATATTTCTGGCAACTTTTAAATGTTGTTTCTAACTTTGTTTTTAAATAGGAGCAAGTTAAGAAGTGTGACAGATGAAGATAAAGAATTGTTTAAAATATTTTTAACTGTCATTTTAAAGTACAAATCACTCTTCAGGATGTCGTGATGTGTTACTTGAGGTATTTTTTGACTGAAAACTGCACTCTAAATAATGCTGGGTTACTGTAAACCAATGGTCACAAACTCAATTCCTGGAGGGCCACAGCTCTGCATAGTTTAGCTCCAACCACTTCCAACTCACGCATGCTTAATAGTCTCTAGTAGTCTTGAACACCTTGATTATTTGCATCAGCTGTGTTTGATTAGGGTTGGAGCAAAACTGTGCAGAGCTGCAACCCTCCAGGAATCGAGTTTGAGACCTATGTTGTAAAACAACTTTGGGTCAAATATGGACAAACCCAAATATTATGATTAAAAAAAAGTGTCATTTAAAGTTAATTGAATATGAAGCCAAGATTGGGATTGTCCATTGTTGAACAAAATGCTGGGTTAGTTTTAGATGCCCAGAGTGTATAAAACTACAAACTAAAGTTTTCATATTCATATGTCATGTTTTTTTGTAAATATCAAAGCACAAAATAATGTAATGATTTAATCTATTAAATAAGTTGAAATAACCTTTAGAATATTTGCAATTTTTTCAATAGATTTCTGAATTTACATGTAATTTTAAACAGCACTCTAAAAATCCTGAGTTGTCTCAATCCAAAATTAGGTTAAATATCGACAAAATCCAACCACTGGGTATATTTTATTTGTAATTTGTTTTTTAATGCAACAGTTAAGTTTGTCCTTACTGTTTATGTAGTGTATTTGCGTAATACACTAAAAAAATATATATGATTAATTAGTCATGACGACGTATGTTTTTAGTTTATTGTAACTTATTAAACTTGTCATGTTCTAACCTAATTTTATAAATTACGCAAGCTGTTTTAAGTCAGTTTAACATAATATAAGTTCAATGGACTCTTATGGTTATTTTGATTCAGCTTAAAAATTTAAGGCAACCAGAATTTTTTTAACACTGTAGTAATAGTCCTTTAAAGAAATCTGTTCATCTATAATGCTTCACGAGATTTTCTCAAAAAGTCATGGGGTCTGAGTTACAGGCAGCTGCTAAATCTTATGATTTATTCCAGTTCAGTGCGTTCAAAAACTTTACACCCCGCGGCTTCAGATAAACAAACACCGCTGTGAAATATAAGTCGACTTTTGTCTAGAGTGTCTCTGGACACACCCAGAGCGACTGAGTGTAACATAAACTCATTGTGAACAGAACCAGGAAACACAGAATTGTCTACCATTCAGTTGGGAAAATGCTGGAGAAATACACACCCTGATACTAGAAATAATACATGCACTTCAAAGTTTTACCTGCATACTTTAAGGCTGACTGAAGGCCAGATCTGTTTTACTGTTACTGTATGACCAGGGTAGATAAGCTGATTAGATACGATATTCTGAATGCATAATATATTATAAGTGTGCAGCAAGTGCAAAATCAGTTTACTTTGGTGTAAAGCAATCGATTGACCAGCGTATTTTTTTTTTTCAAAGCATGCCTGTTGTTTTAGTCATTTACTAATATATTATTTCATAATTTTGAATAGGCTTTGTTTTATAATTTTTTATTTTAATTACATTTAGTTTAGTGTTTGTTTGATCATTATATTATGTTTTTTGTGTTTCTATTGAGCTTTAATTTTTCATTTTTATTTCAGTTTTATCATTTTAGTACTTAAATTGATTCTATATTTTCTTCAAGACTTAAAAAAAATGTAGCCAGCAGCTTTAAGACATGTTTTCGGTATCATCTTTCATGATGTTGAAAATCCCAGAATGCATTGTGACGAGCTCACAGAAGTAAACAAAACCAAAAATGGTCACCAAACTCCAATAATACACAAAGCAGTTCTGTGTAATTAAAATAATTGTAAAACACAAGTAAAAGCTTTCAACCTAACAAATAAACCTACTGTGTATTGATTAATTGACTTGCTAACACTTGTGTGTTTTTGTGTGAATTAAAAAGTTCCTGCCAAAGTAAGTATATTCTTCTAAATCGCTCACTTATGAGGTTACATTTAAATATGCTTCCTTATAAGTGAACTGCCCAAGTGACCACTTTAAATCAAGGCAGCTCGCTAGGCTACAGAACTAGCTCTTAATGTGGTGGGACCGTTTAGCCTGCTAATGCAAACAATGTTGGCTTTTACTAGAGAAAGTGACCTAGACTAGATTATGTGTGGCACTAAAGCTGTATTATAACTGGTACTTTGGATAAAATGTAAACCCAAACATGGTCAATTAGAGTAATAATGCTCCAAACATTTGCCTTATTTTCTAAGTGCTCCAAACTCCTAAATGCTCCAAACTCCTGCCTTGTTTTCTACAAAAATAAATAACTAATAGGCTAAATATAGAAGTAATTAAAACGTTTTCGTTGTTAAACCATAGTAATCATAAATTTACCATAGTTCATCTATTATTTGTTAAAAAATAGGCTAAATAAATACAGATGTTATCCGCCAAAATGCGCAAACGTTACTTAAACAAAATAGTTAATGGCGGCCATTTTGTAAATCATAAATATGACGTCGTTTGATAAGGCAAATGGTATTGCATTCCCTACCGTATTTAGTTATTATCAGATACGTAAACACACTAGTTTTCATGAAAAAAACGTGTAACTTTTAGGTTACTGCATGTAGTTACCTTGCAAATGAATCAGAAGTCTCGCACGTTCACAGAAAATAGCTTTGTTTACATTAAGTGCCTGTCAAATTAAAGCGAACCGAATAAAATAAACATTTTCAGCTATGCAGCACTAGTTAAATAGCTCTGATCATAGATGAGAGCCTCTGACAGAGAACTAACGTACCTGCTTACCAGTTTGGCGTATTGGCTCCCTCTAGCGTTGAAGCATTATAAACGCTGTTAATCTTGTTTATTCAAGGTCATCTATTTATCTCAGTGTTTATGTGTAAGAGTAACCCTGTTAAGATTGCTAGACAGTAAACACACCATCAGCATCTTCATGTACCCTCATTCTCCCGGACCAATCAGAATACAGTATTACTTTCCCAAAACACAGAGTGAGTTTGTCATGTCTTTGCTGTAGACACACATTATAGTACAGTCTGATTACACTGTGATGTGGATTTATGTGGACATTGACTGACCTGCTTGATCTGGAAAGTTTTTTTTTACGCACCTGTGTTTTTCTTTGTTAATAGTCTCTGAGACCTCAGGATTTGGACGTTAAATCGCTGATCGACAGGATTATCTTTGTTCAGATCAGGGTGAGTTGATTTGTTTGTTTGAGGACAGTTTTCTGTCATCTGAGGGGACATTCATTCAAGACATGTTGTTTAAAAAACTTACAAACAACAGTATAACTACATGCAGCAACACAAAAACTGCTAGACAGAGTATAACAGAATATGAGGTCAACAACATCTTGAAGGGAATTGTCATTTTTCAAAAATAAAACTCTGTCACCCTTTACTTGTTTCAAGCCTATTTGAACACAAAAGAAGATATTTTGAAAAATGCTGGAAGCCTGTAACCATTGACTTCCATAGTATGTAGCTGTTCAAATGTCAAATTAGATGAATTGCTGTTTAAAGTGCCTTCAGGATCAGCAGGCGAGCGCTGAAACTCCATGAAAATACTGTGTTAATATAAATGTTCATATTATGAAAAACAGTGCAGAACAGTGTAATTTAATGCAGTGATTATTATTATTATTATTATTATTATTATTATATTTATTTTACCAGAAAAGACACATTGAGATGCCCTGGCCAAGATTAGGCAGTATACCTGTCCCATTGGTCTAACAGACAACAAACAAAAAACAAATAGTAAGTAAGTAATGTGTATTTATAAAGCGCATTTATTGTGTATGGCAATACCCCCAAAGCGCTTCACAATCGTGCCACAGGACAATGGTGCCAATGCTCACATCACATACCAGCTATAGGTGAAGTGGAGACAGTAATAGAGCCAATTCGGTTGATGAGGATGATTGGGAGGCCACGATGGGTAAGGGCCGATTAAGGGAATTTGGCCAGGACACCGGGGTTACACCCCTACTCTTTACGAGAAGTGCCATGGGATTTTTAATAACCACAGAGAGTCAGGACCTCGGTTCAACGTCTCATCCGAAAGACGAAATGAACATTTAACATGAATCACACATTGACAAACAAACTATTCAACACATCTACAAGCCTGAGTTTCAATTTCTAAATCATTTATATTCTATTTAAAAGCATTTAATGAAATTAATTCTTTAAACTGCAGCTTTGTTTGTAGATTATTCCATGCAAAAGGTGCTGCCTATTTAAAAGCCTTTTTTCCCCATCCCAGTCCGCGCTTAAGGAACAGAACTATCCTGTGACCAAAGGCCATAGCTAAAGACAGGTGTTTTACATATGTAATTCTGGAGATACAGTATGATGGGAGTAAACCCAATATAGATTTGTAAACAAAGATATACAGTACCAATGCTTGAGCCTACAAATGGATAAAGCAGACCAACCTACCCTACACTCTCAGAAATAAAGGTACTGTACGAGAGCTGTCACTGGGGTGGTACCTTTTCAAAAGGTACACATTTGTACTTGAATGGTACATATTGGTACCTCAAAAGTATATATTAGTACCTAAAAAATTTAAGAGGAACACTTTTGTACTTTTTAGGTACTAATATGTATCCTTGAGGTATTGATATAGACCTTTCAGGTACAAATTTATACCTTTTGAAAAGGTACCGCCCCAGTGACAGCTCGCGTACCTTTATTTCTGAGAGTGTAGTATACAACACACAATGATGAGTATGGGATTTTAAATTAGTTATTAACCTTTTGTCTGGTCTGAGACACACTTTATATCATATATCAATCTGGCAGTGAAGATTATTGATTTTAAATAAACACACAGTGAGTTAATAAAGGTATGACTGTTCACCAAAAGCACGTGAGAGGGCTTATTAAAAGTTCCTGTGCATGTAGTCAGAAGTACTGTAGCATACACAGCAAAATTACAGGTGTAAAAATAACACCCATGATGTCAAGTTTACCAATGACAACTTGTTAAATTATATAGCCCTTGTTGTTTCCACTCTACACTAGTGTTATTTTTTTACCACTCTACTTTTAAGATTAACACCAGTTTAGTGTGAATATAACAATGCTAAGTGTTCAAAATGAATGCAATGAATATACACAGTTGAAGTCTGAATTATTATTGTTAAATATTCCCCAAATTATGTTTAGCAAATCAAGGACATTTTCACAGTATGGTTGATAATATTTTTTCTTCTAAAGTCTTATTTGTTTTATTTCGGCTAGAATAAAAGCAGTTTTTAATTTTTTAAAAAACATTTTAAGGTCAATATTATACGCTCCTTTAAGCTATTTTTTTTTCAATAGTCTACAGAACAAACCATCATTATACTATAACTTGCCTAATTACCCTTACTTGACTAGTTAACCTAATTAACATAGTTAAGCTTTTAAATGTCGCTTTAAGCTGAATACTAGTGTCTTGAAAAATATCTAGTCAAATATTATTCATTGTCATCATGGCAAAGATAAAATAAATCAGTTATTAGAAATGAGTTATTAAAACTATTATGTTTAGAAATGTGTTGAAAAAAATCTCTCCGTTAAACAGAAAATGGGGAAAAAAATAAACAGGAGCGCTAATAATTCAGCAGGGCTAATAATTCTGACTTCAACCGTATAATATATTATTATTATAATTAATAACTTACAACATGGCCCAGATTGAACATAATGAGGGAAAAAGCTGATCAAAGGTGTTCACAGAAGCTCTGTGTATATATAAAAACAAACATTTAATTACCATGTGGGCTTTAGGAATCTGACTTATGCCAAGTTTAGACTCCATGATTTTAGCCCCGATTTTGACTCGCCGACAGGTTTTGAGAAATCACAGGCACATCGGTGCTCATTCACATAAATAACAATCACACAATAGGAACAATCAAAAACGCGATCTGAAAGAATCGCCCATGACTCGCCGACACCCGTCAGATATTTGGCACGCTAAATGTCTGGACCTGTCAATATACATCTGTGATTACCTACAGCAATGAGAGCGCAGCATCCACTAGCGAGAGGTTGGGGGGGAAAGGTAAGGGCTTTTTTTTTGGTCTATTTGGACCCAAGAAATGAAGGAAAAACTAGTGTAAATTTGGCAGGAGCACCTGTGTCTGTTTGACTTGTCATCTGACCCATATCACAATGAAAAAAAAAAGTTGAGGAGAAATTGCTGATTCCCTTCAAAGCCAGGTGAGCAAAATAAGTACATTTTCCACCCCACTAAAGGCTTCTTTCTCATTATGTAGTTAATAACAAAAGATACACTACGTGACCTTGTGTTGTTTCCATGTCACTTCTCACATGTGTTTGGTTGTGAGATGTAGTTCGTGGACCGAGATGACGTTGTCGGCGATTCTTCTTATTATAAAGTCATGCAGTGAGAAATCCCCTGCTGCCAATCCATCCTACTGTGTAAACACAGCAGCGACAGAACGCTACACCAGATAGTCAAGCAGTGTGAAAACATCTGTGACGTGACTATTTTGAAAAGCACGCAGTCTGAACTCGGCATTACCTGCTTCATTTTTAGTCTTCGAGTAAATATATTTGGTGGACAAATGCATGCGGTCTAAGTGTTCAATGTAGACTAGGCTTTTAATAAATTTAAAATACTCTTACCTTTCACACTGACTCTGTCTTTCAAATAACAAAAGCAGAGTTGTTTCATCACCATGTAGTGTTAACACTGTTAATATTACACACGACCCTGAAAATCTTTGCTGTGTAACAAAAATATAAATCCATATTTATTTCACTGACTTTACAATTCAGAAAAGAAACCACCTCTGGTTCTCTTTCTTCTTTTAGGATCACGGATTTAGTTAAAAACAAAAGATATACTACGTGACCTTGTGTTTTCTTCATGCCACTTCTCACGTGTTTGGTTGTGAGACGCAGTTTATGGACGAAGACAACGATGTCGGCGATTCTTCCTACTGTAAAGTCATGCAGTGTGAAACCCCCCTGTTGCCAATCCATTCTACAGTGTAAACACAGCAGTGACGGAACGCTACCCCAGATAATCATGCAGTGTGAAAGCATCCGTGATTTAAAAATCGTGACGTCTGAACTTCGCATTACCTGCTTATTTTTTTGTCTTCAAGTAAATGAAATTGGTTACAAATACATGTACATTTAAATAACAAAAGCAGAGTTGTTTCATCACCATGTAGTGTTAACACTGTTCATTTTACATCGACCCTGAAAATCTTCGCTGTGAAACAAAAAATGAATCCATATTTATTTCACTGACCTTATATTTCAGAAAAGAAACCACCTCTGGTTCTCTTTCATCCTTTAGGATCACAGATTTAGTTAACAACAAAAGATATATTACGTGACCTTGTGTTGTTTCTATGCCACTTCACACATGTGTTTGGTTGTGAGACGTAGTTTGTGGACCAAGACAACGTTGTCGGCGATTCTTCCTATTATAAAGTCATGCAGTGAGAAATCCCCTGCTGCCAATCCATCCTACTGTGTAAACACAGCAGCGACAGAACGCTACACCAGATAGTCAAGCAGTGTGAAAACATCTGTGACGTGACTATTTTGAAAAGCACGCAGTCTGAACTCGGCATTACCTGCTTCATTTTTAGTCTTCGAGTAAATATATTTGGTGGACAAATGCATGCGGTCTAAGTGTTCAATGTAGACTAGGCTTTTAATAAATTTAAAATACTCTTACCTTTCACACTGACTCTGTCTTTCAAATAACAAAAGCAGAGTTGTTTCATCACCATGTAGTGTTAACACTGTTAATATTACACACGACCCTGAAAATCTTTGCTGTGTAACAAAAATATAAATCCATATTTATTTCACTGACTTTACAATTCAGAAAAGAAACCACCTCTGGTTCTCTTTCTTCTTTTAGGATCACGGATTTAGTTAAAAACAAAAGATATACTACGTGACCTTGTGTTTTCTTCATGCCACTTCTCACGTGTTTGGTTGTGAGACGCAGTTTATGGACGAAGACAACGATGTCGGCGATTCTTCCTACTGTAAAGTCATGCAGTGTGAAACCCCCTGTTGCCAATCCATTCTACAGTGTAAACACAGCAGTGACGGAACGCTACCCCAGATAATCATGCAGTGTGAAAGCATCCGTGATTTAAAAATCGTGACGTCTGAACTTCGCATTACCTGCTTATTTTTTTGTCTTCAAGTAAATGAAATTGGTTACAAATACATGTACATTTAAATAACAAAAGCAGAGTTGTTTCATCACCATGTAGTGTTAACACTGTTCATTTTACATCGACCCTGAAAATCTTCGCTGTGAAACAAAAAATGAATCCATATTTATTTCACTGACCTTATATTTCAGAAAAGAAACCACCTCTGGTTCTCTTTCATCCTTTAGGATCACAGATTTAGTTAACAACAAAAGATATATTACGTGACCTTGTGTTGTTTCTATGCCACTTCACACATGTGTTTGGTTGTGAGACGTAGTTTGTGGACCAAGACAACGTTGTCGGCGATTCTTCCTATTATAAAGTCATGCAGTGTGAAACCCCCCCCCCCCCCCCCCCCCCCCCCCCCCCCCCCCCTTGCCAATCTATTCTACAGTGTAAACACAGCAGCGATGGAACACTACCCCAGATAATCATGCAGTGTGAAAGCATCCGTGATTTAAAAATCGTGCAGTCTGAACTTCGCATTACCTGCTTATTTTTTAGTCTTCAAGTAAATTAAATTGGTTACAAATACATGTACATTTAAATAACAAAAGCAGAGTTGTTTCATCACCATGTAGTGTTAACACTGTTCATTTTACATCGACCCTGAAAATCTTCGCTGTGAAACAAAAAATGAATCCATATTTATTTCACTGACCTTATATTTCAGAAAAGAAACCACCTCTGGTTCTCTTTCTTCTTTTAGGATCACGGATGAGATAATAAAAATGGTTCAGGGTCCGTGTGATGTCATCGCCCTCTGTCTGGGCCTCATCGGCCTGATTGGTGTAGCCACAGTTACAGCGCTCCCGATGTGGAGAGTGACTGCATTCATAGGAGAAAACATCATCGTGATGGAGACCCGCTGGGAGGGTTTGTGGATGAACTGCTACAGGCAAGCCAACATCCGAATGCAATGTAAAGTGTACGACTCCCTGCTGTATCTTCCTCCGGATCTGCAGGCAGCCCGTGGCTTGACCTGCTGCTCTCTGGCGCTGTGTGGATTCGGGATAATAGTGTCCCTCTTCGGACTTCGTTGCATGTCTTGTCTGAGCGATCAACCACGCAACAAAAGCATCATTTTAATGATCACTGGCATAATTGAAATTTTAGCAAGTTTTTGCATCATCATCCCCGTCTCCTGGACGGCTCACTCTATTATCAGAGATTTCTACAATCCATTACTATTGGATGCCCAGCGGAGAGAACTAGGAGAGGCACTGTATATCGGTTGGGTAACTAGCGCGTTTCTTTTGGCATCTGGAGTCATCTTTCTCTGTCGTCGTGTTGATTCGAACGAGCAGGCATTTTATGCTCGTCCACCACGTAATAAGCAAGTTTTTAATAATTTCCAAGCCTTTAACTCTATCCGTCGTCAGCCGTTGCTCCAGAATAATAGTTTTTCCACTCCTCAGCATTCGCCGTCTGCATTCAGCTTTGCCATCACGCCCTCTAGTGGTCAATATTCACTTCACAACATGCAACCGGTGGTCAATGGGTCTTTAGTGTACAGTCCAAACATGATTCCACCTCAGAGAGTGAATTATCATGGGCAGAATGTAGTGCAAAGTCAGATTTTAGCCAGAAACGCACAGTACCCTGTCAGTGATCCACGTGATTCCTTTAACACCGGGTCTGCATTTCATCCTGTGCAACAGAACCCGCTGTATGTCGGGTATAATTACTCCAGGGTACAGTCCGGTAGCTCCAACAGTAGCACAGGACTGCGTATATAAGAGTTTGTGTGTGTTTTAACTTTTATTTTGAAATAAAAAGTGCTTAAAATTCCAGTAGTTTTGATTATAATATATAAAGTCCTTCAATTCAGCAGTTCTTGACCTGTTATCTTTGAAAGCCCCCAAAGATAATGCTTTTAAATATTTTGTGATAATTAGAAATCCCTTTTTTTAACATTTGCAACAGACTCTACGGGTTGTAGTATTAAAATAATTAATTTACGCTCATTTAATAAATGTAAAAGTTAAATTAAGATAAAAGCTTAACAAAAAAACGTATATGATCAGAATATATATATATATAATATACACACACACACACACAACCTGACAAAGTCTTGTCGTCTATCACAGTTGTAAGAGCAACAAATAATCACTTGACTTCTAGTTGATCATTTGGAAAAGTGGAACAAGGTAGATTTTTCAGATGAATCATCTGTTGAACTGGATCACAAATACTGCAGAAGACCTACTGGAACCCACATGGACCCAAGATTCTCATAGAAATTAGTCAGGTTTGGTGAAGGAAGCCTAAACATAAAAGTTCCTGAAAGCAGAAAAGGTCAAGGTGCTTCAGGATTGGCCAGCCCAGTCACCAGGGGTGAACATTATTGAGCATGCTTTATTTGCCATTCCAGATGACTTTATTAATAAGTGATTTAAGTCATTGCAGAGATGTATGGATGCAGTCCTCCAAGCTCATGGAGTCAGACACAATATTAATTCTTTTTCCACTGCACCATGACTTTATATTCTATACTGGACATTATTTCTGTTCAGTGACAAGACTTTTGTCTAAGCAAAGTCAGACCTTACTGTCCTAATTAAATCATTTACAATCAAGGCATGATCATATTTTATTTAGGTAAAATCAGCGTAATCTAGAGGCCTTTGCCTTTCATTTAAGCCACTTCTGATACCAAATGATCAACTAGAAGTCAAGTTATTATTTGCTGTTCCTAAAACTTGGATTAACGACAAGACTTAAATTATATTTATATTTATGACTCAATAAGCTCAAATAATAAACGCTCAATTTCAGACATGGATTTTTACACATTATTATACACAAATAATTAATAGACAGTTTTAGACCAATCTAAGCACTTTTTCCATGTCTAAAAGCATATAAATTTTTAAATATCAAGCATATAATAATGATCTGGAAAATGACCTGGAAAATGATAACATGATTTATTTTAGACCTGAAAAAGTCATTATAACCAATGCCATGGCATTTATTCACTTAGCACACGCTTTTATCAATGTTATGAAATAGAAACGTTATCTAAGTCAACATTAACAACATACTGTATATTTCATTTTTAGCTGTTTTTTTTTCTGTTTTTTTTTAAGATATACTTGTCTTATCATGTGCTTAGAAATATGGCAAAACTATACAAAATACAAACTTATTTCAAATTAAGCATCAGTATAATTTAGTTTGAATTACCGCATTTCTTTTTAAAGATTATTTGAAGACCAACAATTAAAAATGTAATTAGTCTTAGGGGCTCGTCCGGGATGGGACTAAGGTTTAGGGGGTTGGGGGGTATGGGTTAGGTGTAACAGAGGCCAGCTAGCGAAGTGCTATGCATGTAAACCTCACTCGTCTGACCTCTAAAGGTGCTCTAGTGACAGACGCTACAGTGGCCATGGTCTTTAACCTCCTTGTTAGAGCAACCGACTCCCATACAAAGAATCGCTGGTTCGATCGCAGCTCAGAGCGGATTGGGTGCAGTAGGACCGGTGGGTTACAGTAACATTGTGCCTTTTACAGTGCATATAGGGGTCTTAAAAATGTAAAATGGATTTATATATATTTTGCCCGTCAGCTGTTTTTGACTTCACAGCTGGAAACAGAAGCCACTGAAGGAACCGTCACGACAACTTTCACCTGTAAGTATAAATAAGAAGACCCTGCACCTGAATGTTAACTCAGCTGTTAATAATGCACAACTGAACTCATTGTTTTTGTTTGTTATGCCAGCTGAATCCTGCCCCCATAAACAACCTCTGTTTCACATTGAGGCATGTGGACTGCAAACACTGCAATCATCAGACTGGTTTTAGCCCTCTGGGATCATATTTGCTGGCAGTTAAGAAGCGGTGTGTTATTCTCTAAATAAACAGCTGTGAGTTTGTCCTGGAGCTGAGAATATCACCATATTTGAAGAGACAGTCATGTGAATATATATCTCAGCACTCTCGGTTTTTTGGCAAAGAGGAGACTAATATTTTCCAATTTATTATACAGAGGAGATTGGGGTTGTCAGAAGGGCTATTTCTGTTTTTAGCCAAAGTTAGAGAGTTTGACACTTTTTTTGTGTGTGAGTTTGTCAGAATTGTTACTTTAACTCTGTAACAGGCATCACAACAACCTGGTTGACCTTTTGACCATAGGTTATTATTATTATTATTTTAAAAAATATAATTAGCTATTCCCTACATT
Source organism: Danio kyathit (assembly GCA_903798195.1). Classification (NCBI taxonomy): domain Eukaryota; kingdom Metazoa; phylum Chordata; class Actinopteri; order Cypriniformes; family Danionidae; genus Danio; species Danio kyathit. Next base: position 50,374,586 of record LR812533.1, read on the forward strand.
GGCCAACTAATATAGTCCAGTTAAAGAGTGAATAACAGTGAGTGAGTGAATTGAAATACTCAAGGGATGCTGTTTGTGTTTTGCTGGTTAATAAATTTATCAGACAAATTAGATTTTCAATTTCTTGATCAAACCCTATTTACAGTCGTCCGGAAAGTATTCATAACGCTTCACTTTTTCTGCATTTTTTATGTTACAGCCTTATTCCAGAATGGATTAAATTCATTTATTTCCTCAACATTCTACACACAATACCCCATAATGACAATGTGAAAAAAGAATTTTTTCAAATTGTTACAAATTTATTAAAAATAAAAAAGCTGAAAAATCACATGTACATCAGTATTCACAGTCTTTGCCATGAAGCTCTAAATTGAGCTCGGGTACATTGAGGCTGTTTCTCAAATCCAAGAACGCAGAGAATGAACTTGCGTTCTTGTGGAGACCGGTCTTGCCAGGTGTCCTCGGAAGAACGAACTCGGGAGATCGCGAGAACAGAGAACGCATCCTGTGAGAAATGAGATGCTGCGTTCTTCCTGATGGTCACGTGACCTTCACGCGTTTTTAATGGAAAATGATTTAAGCATTACAGCATTCATACAACGGTTTATTGTTTTTCCCCTTTTCAAAATATATATACTATGCATAAAAACCTTACAAATATACATTGCACAATATAAATAAACAGATTTATATATATATATATATATATATATATATATATATATATATATATATATATATATATATAATTATTTTTTAGGGGTTTTCACCTTTATTTGATAGGACAGTAGAGAGTATTGACAGGAAAGAATAGGGAGCAGAGAGAGGGGAAGGATCGGCATAGGACCGCGAGGCGGAATCGAACTCGGGTCGCCGTGAACACCGGAGTCCATGTGTCGACGCACTAACCACTACATCACTGGCGCCAACTAATAAACAGATTTTTAATACGAATTTCAGCAAACAAACACCCTTAATGTGTTTATGCCTTTATTAAGATATCCATGGTAATGTTTATATTCACCGTTTCATTTAGGGAAACTCCCGAGATAAATAAGTTATATCTCTGAACTTTAATAATAAATCTAAATAAAATGCTGCACTTCCCACCTCCAGCCGCAATGACTTCTGGGACTTCTAGAGCGAGATCGGTGCTCAAGTCTGCACCAGTGCATCCTCGATATCAAGAGCACATCCGGGAAGTTTCACACATCCTCTGTTCTTGCGGTCTTGAGTATTGGAACTGAACTTTGGCAGCTGATGATGACGTTTTACGAGAACAAGAGGACGCAAAATCTCTGAAGAACACATATTGAAAAAACAGCCTCTGTTTCCACTGATCATGCTGAGATGTTTAAGCAGCTTCATTGGAGTTCACCTTTGGTCAATTCAGTTGATTGGACATGATTTGAAAAGGCATACTGTCCATATAAGGTCCCAGGGTTGAGAGTGCATGTCAAAACACAAACCAAGCATGAAGACAAAGGAATTGTCTGTAGACCTCCGAGACAGGATTGTCTCGAGGCACAAGGCTGGGAAAGGTTACAGAAACATTTCTGCTGCTCTGAAAGTTCCAATGAGCACAGTGGCCTCCATCATCTGTAAGTGGAAGATGTTTGGAACCACCAGGACTCTTCCTAGAGCTGGCCGGCCATCTAAGCTGAGTGATCAGGGGAGAAGGGCCTTAGTCAGGGAGGTGATCAATAACCCGATGGTCACTCTGTCTGAGCTCCAGCATTCTTCTGTGGAGAGAGGAGAACCTTACAGAAGGACAACCATCTGTGCAGCAATCCACTAATCAGGCCTGTATGGTAGAGTGGCCAGACGGAAGCCACTCCCTGCCTGGAATTTGCCAAAAGGCATCTGAAGGACTCTCAGACCATAAGAAACTAAATCTCTGGTCTGATGAGACTAAAATTGAACTCTTTGGAGTGAATGTCAGGCGTTACATTTAGAGAAAACCAGGCACCACTCATTACCAGGCTAATACCATCCCTACAGTGAAGAATGGTGGTGGCAGCATCATGCTGTGGGGATGTTTTTCAGCAGCAGGAACTGGAAGACTAGTCAGGATAGAGGGAAAGATGAATGCAGCAATGTACAGAGACATCCTGAATGAAATCCTGCTGCAGAGTGCTCTTGACCTCAGACTGGGGCGACGGTTCATCTTCCAGCAGGACAATGACCCAAACCACACCGCCAAAATATCAATGGAGTGGCTTCACTACAATTCGGTGAATGTCCTTGAGTGGCCCAGCCAGAGCCCAGACTTAAATCCTATTTAACATCTCTTGAGAGATCTGAAAATGGCTGTACACCGAAGAAATGTCTCATCCAACCTGATAGAGCTTGAGAGGTACTGCAGAGAGGAATGGGCAAAAATTCCCAAAGACAGGTGTGGCAAGCTTGTGGCATCATATTCAAAAAGACTTGAGGCTGTAATCGCTGCCAAAGGTGCGTCAACAAAGTATTGAGCAAAGGCTGAGAATACTGATGTACATGTGATTTTTCAGTTTTTTTATTTTTAATAAATTTGCAACAATTTCAAAAACTCTTTTTTCACATTGTCATTATGGGCTATTGTGTGTAGAATGTTGAGGAAATAAATGAATTTAATCCATTCTGGAATAAGCCTGTAACATAAAAATGTGGAAAAATTGAAGCGCTATGAAAACTTTGCGGATGCAGTGTAAATAGGGTTTGATCAGGAAATTGAAAATCTGATTTGTCTGATGGATTTATTAAGCAGCAAAACACAAACAGCATCCCTTGAGTGTTTCAGTTCACTCACTCGCTTTTATTCACTCGTTTAAGTGGACTATATTACTTGACTAATGTAGGGAATAGCGAAATGGGATTTAGTGCGATAGCAAATACTATATTTTTGGAGATTTCATTGATTTCTGAGGAATTTGTATTGCATTATTTCCCCAAAAATATTTACAAACAATTGTAAAAATGTATTTCAAGGCAACTGTAGTCAAGTGTGTTGTCAAAGCAAACACCTTTATCGTTAAACATGCCGTTGAAATGCATTAACCCGAGTCATGTTGTATCTAGCTTTGTTTACTGAAGCTCAACTATATATCCTCCCTCTCTGAATGATCCAGATCCTCTCTGTAATCCCTCTAATGCCGTATAAACCCACTGTCACAAAAACCTAAAGGATACGAGGAGCAATCACCTCTTAAACCAGATCCAGAGCTCTCACGCTTAATAGATCCAGAACTCTCATGCTTAATAGATCCAGAGCTCTCATGCTTAATAGACAGTTACAATTAACGTTTTAATTTTAAGTATAGTTTAGATGAATTTGACACCATAATGTATTTTGTGTGGTAAATTATTGGCTGTTTAGAGCATGAAACCATTTGAGATCAAATATATCATTTTAAAAGTGCCTTTTAATGGTTTCGAACATGGCTTCTACCTTTAGGCTGTTAGAACTAGCTGCTAAAGGTTTTTACACCGTAAAATTAGAAAAAAAAAACATTTTCCAGTATAGTTATACTGTATGTCAATAGATAATAATGACCAGTTACAAACTAGAGACAAAAACCTACATACCCATGATACTGCACAGCAGGCTCGGCTCCAGCTTGGAACTTTGGGTGGGCCAAGTGACTTTGTTAAGCATAGCATTGTTAAGGTCACTTCAGTTACAATCTAGTAACTACCCGTAAGAATTTTTCTTGCTATAATTTATTGTTATTTCTACACATTACTAAATTCATCCATAACAGAGTTCACCAACAATATAAAAAACTGTTTATTCCCTTAAAAGTAAAACATTTAATCAGTTATGTTTGGCAAAAGCTGAATTATAAAAATTAAATATGCTTTCAATAAATGGGCGACGCAGTGGCGCAGTAGGTAGTGCTGTCGCCTCACAGCAAGAAGGTCGCTGGTTCGAGCCACGGCTGGGTCAGTTGGCATTTCTATGTGGAGTTTACATGTTCTCCCCGTGTTCGGGTGGGTTTTCTCCGGGTGCTCCGGTTTCCCCCACAGTCCAAAGACATGCGCTATAGGTGAATTGGGATGGCTAAATTGTCCATAGTGTATAAGTGTGTATGGATGTTTCCCAGAGATGGGTTGCAGCTGGAAGGGCATCTGCTGCTTAAAACTTGTGCTGGATAAGTTGGCGGTTCATTCCGCAATGGCGACCCCGGCTTGATAAAGGGACTAAGCCAAAAAGAAAATGAATGAATGAATGCTTTCAATAAGATACTGGAAATAATTGCTGTTTTTAAAGAGTTTTATTCCTTAACTTTTTGAAATGTCAACTATACATGCAATAGTAACACCCTTATTGCTTTTAATGCATATAATAATGTTTACAATAACTGTAATTAGTGTTGTCTCGATGCTGGAATTTCCAACTTCGAGATGATACAAAAATATCAACATTCAATACCATTTTCTATATTTTGTGATTTAAAAAAAAAATCTAAATATTGTTATTAATTATTATTTAATGCACCAGAGCCAATATGGACATTCGTATTTTTTAATAACAAATTTTTGAACAGCAGATCTTTGCATACTTGTTAGTGGTAGATAGCTAATTACCATTTATAGCCTATCAAAAACATTTTTCAGCGTTAATTTCGCGTATAACATGTTTTAATCAATGCACATAGAGAGGGGTCTGGATGCAGACCTGGTGCAGTGCAATCTGAGTTGCATCCAATGCTTTTTAGGCCCAATCCCCTAGGCCCAAACCCATCGTTTTGCACATTCCCCTGAAGGGGTAGGGGTGTCCCAATTCTCTTTAGCTTGAAGGCGTAGGGCTAAGGGGATGGTGTAGATAGCCCTTCGAACGAAGATTTTTCAGGGTCACACTCGAAACCAAGGGGTATGAAAATTTCCCAGAATACACCAGCCACAACGGCAGTATAGTTACACCGGATGTAAGGAGATGCACAAGTTAGTATTTTTGTCATTATTACGAATTTTTACAACAAACAAGCACATGTTTTAATACATTCATAACCGCGTTCTTGTTTTACCGTCATGCTTTTTTTTAAAAACGCTAAAATAAAAACTGCTAAATTTCGCGATCTATAATCCATAATAATAACTCCTGTACAGCAGTCCCACAATATTCTGACACCCTGTCAGAAAAGTCTAGTGGCTGGGAATGAGCTTTTTACAGTGTCTGCTATAATGTTTTTGTTGTGTTTGCATAAATGAATATGGCCGCTGTGTTAAATACACAGTATTAAGATCTTATTGCCACATTAGATCATTATGGTAACATAATATATGCCTTCAGTGATTTCCTGAAGATAAATACCAAAAAATAACAACTGGAATAACTACAGCAGTTGTGATCGTCTGATCTCATATGAAGCAAGAGATTGCAATGACAAATGATGACGTGTGTAGGTGCTGTTGTGCTGTTCCCATTCTTAGGGGTAAATTTTAAAGCCCTTCCCCGTCACCGTTTTAAGGGCCAAGAGGAAGGGGTTGGGGTACAAAAATAGAATTGGGCTTGGGCCTTAATGCACTCACCTAACCCCACCCCTGACCCTACCTTTCACAGTGACCTCACTAGCTCCATTGAGTGCATTGTGTCTGACATTGCATCGCTGAGTGATGCAATCTCAGCTTGCATTATAAAGGCTTCATCCAGATACTATTGCGCACAAATGGCGTTTAGCATGCTTTATCAAAGCGTTCTATGTGTGTGCGTCGACCTGGGGTGCGTTTTCCAAAACCATCGTTAGCCAACTAAGGTCGCAAGTTCCGTCGTTACAAACATAGTTTGTTGATTTGCCGTTTCCCGAATCCATCGCTCCAACGAACATTCGCAAACTGCGTCGCAAACTTGAGCACTTGAAACGACACCTCTGGAGCTGTAGTTAGAGACATAGTTCCTGGCTGTGTTCTATTCCCACTTATCCCCCCTATGCCCTATTCATTTAGAACATTCTAACATTCAAAGTTGGAATTATTAAAAATAAAAACCATTAAAGTCATCTCTCTTAGGTGTAATTTGCTTTTAAAATATTTTTACAGTTCAGTTTTAGCGATCTTCATGTTTACAATTGTGCTCCCTTCGCAGTGCACTTTAAAAACATTGATGTCATTTTAAAACACAGCCTTATGACCAAAGCTATAGGTGACCTATTATTTAAAAGCGGAATTTATGTTACGTCTCCAAAGCTTGAGGAAACAAAAAACATAGCATACGTTAATGCTTTTAATTTATAGTGGGTTATTTATTAAGTTTCTCTACTGTATATGACATGGGCCTGTTAGTTAGAACTTTCTGCAGTGGTTTGCATGTGTCAAATTGTAAAAGTAGACTTTTCAAAAAAAAACAAAAAAAAAAACAATATCCTACTTAATAATAATCATAATAATAATAATCATCATCAGTAATATTATTAATATTATTATTAAAGTAAACATATTTATTATAATCCTACTTAATAATAATCATAATAATAATAATCATCATCAGTAATATTATTAATATTATTATTAAAGTAAACATATTTATTATAAATAGCCTTATTATATATTTATTTATATGATTTATTTATGATGTTAGAATAGTGTTAGCTTTTGTAAGTGATTTTATGTTTTAAAACAGAATATGTAATGTTCAATTTCTCAATAATATTAGTAAAGCAAACACAGGCCCTATATGTGCCATGTACATATATTTCAATGAATATGGAAAACGAGTGCATGTTTTTACCAAAACTAATATTGGATTATTTTTAAATGCGTGTGTGTTTGTGTAAAACAATTTAATTTGCACAATGAAATGATGGGGTTCTTCCAACGCAATCTCAAGGCAATTCGTAACTTTTTGATTTAGTGGCTAATTCCTATGAATTCGTACGATCTAATTCGTACAAATTAGTACGATTTGCTCATCACCCAATGACGGTTGGGGTTAGGTGCCACGCCTCCTTTTTAAAATCGTACATTTTCGTACGACTGAACTCGCCTGAATTAGCCACTAAACTGACAAAACGTAAAATACTTAAGTTTCTCCACCCCGTTTAGAGCATCATTATGGGCGTTTTACGATATAACAAACGTGGTTCAAGTGATGGATCTGCGACAGAGAAACTAAGGGTTTTGGGAAACACTCGTCACTACATCGTTCTTTTCCCAAATGATGCATCGTACTATGATAGTTCAGCCACGAATTACGTGGTTGTTTGGGAAACGTACCCCTGCTCGCTGAAACATCTTGAATTCTCAATATTTATTAAATATTCATTATTGAATCCTGATTTGTCAATATTGTGTTGCATTACTGTTAAGCACAACAGTAAACAGTAACAGTTTAAGATCTAGTGTGTGTATGTTTTTGACATTTTCCCCTTGTCAGCTAAAAAGTCCAATAACTGATCACAAGATCACAAATAATTTAAGAGATTTAAAGGGAAAAATCGACAATCGACAGCACTTTACATGGCTGTCTTATTTAATTAATCGAATCAGTGACATTGATATTAGTTCAGTTACTAACATCTCAATATTGTTTATAGGGGTCTATATTGTTTATGCGCGTCAAGAGAAGAGAGCGCGCGAGAGAGCAAAGCGAAAGCAAGATTATGTGTGTATACTGTATGTATCGAAATATTGAAATTTTTGACACAAACTGCAACAAAGTGCTTTGCACAAGTGTGAATTTTGTATGTTGCACTTTGCATGAACTTCACTGCTGAAACTGCCTGTGATTTGTCCGTTTCTGTGCGTCATTAACCGATAGTGAACTTAATATTTGCTCTTTCCATGAGAAAAATGCTATAATGTTTAAGCGGCCCCAATACATCGCCCGATTATCCTACTCAGTGCTGCTGAACTGTTTGCTTTTTTTAAGACTTTCTATTGTATGAATTACGACTGCATGAAATTATATAAAAGGGAAGTGCGTTTGGTAATGCGCGCTGAGACGTATTCTGCTTTCTCAGTTATGAAACGCATCACAAAAAAAAAAAAAGCTTTTATCTGATGTGGGGCCAGAGTGGGCCAAGTTCCTGATTGGATGAGCCAGGCCTTTGAATGAGGTGTCTTCCCGTTTTTGGTGAAATCACAGACAACGCGTGATCAACACAACCATTCCGCTGTCAGATGTCAAATGAATTGGTTGAAAATTCTATATAGATAGCACATTTTAATAGTTCTATTATTTTCCTAGCATATTTTCAGTTAGCTTAAATAGTAAAAATCTTCTCAGCGCATTGCTCTCCTGATCTTGCTTTGGTTGATTTCTTTTCTTTTATGCAATAAGAACCTTTTTATATATATAAAAAGTGGTTCAAACTGCCTTTAAAAGAGCCGTCTTCCAATTTTTTGTTTTTATAAATGAAAGATACGAGTCATTTGAATGAATTAAATCCCCAGCTACAAAGTTCTCTCAGTTCATTGGTCCCTCCGGATCTCTTTTTGGCCGATTTTTTTTCTTTCTGCAATAAGAAACGTTTTTTAAGTGTATTAAACTACCTTTGAATGATGTGTCTTTTTTTTAAATGAAAGATTCGAGTCATTTGAATGAATCAAATCCCCAGCTACAAATTTCTCTCAGCGCAAACTGCTCTCCTAATCTCGTTGGTTGATTTTTTTTTTTCTGCAAAAAAACAACAACTTTTTTATATAAAAAGTGGGCTAAACTGCCTTTGAAAAAGGTGTCTACCCGTTTTTAGGATTTTTTTATAAAGGAAAGATTCGAGTCATTTGAATGAATCAAGTCCCCACTAGCTACAAACTATTCTCAGTGCAAATTGCTCTCCTGATCTCGCATGGGTTGATTTTTCTTATTCTATGCAATAAAAACCTTTTTTTCTTTTAGAAAAAGTTGGTTAAACTGCCTTAATGAAGCGTCTACTCGTTTTTATTATGTTTTTATGAATGAAAGATTCAAGTCATTTGAATGATTAAAATCCCATATTTACAAACTTATCTCAGCACAAACTGCTGTCCTTATCTTTTTTTTCTGCAAAAAGAACCACTTTTAAATATAAAAAATTGATTAAACTGCCTTTGGATGAGGTGTATTTTCGTTATTTATATGGTTTTGTTTTAAATGAAAGATTTAGAGGATAGATAGGATTTTTTTATAAAGGAAAGATTCGAGTCATTTGAACGAATCAAATCCCCTCTTCCCCGAACTTCCCTCAGTGCACTGCTCTCCTGATCCCGTTTGGTTTGATTTTTTTCTTCTTCCATGCAATAAGATGGATTTTTTTTATATATATATATAAAAAAGTGGGTTAAACTGCCTTTGAATGAGGTGTCTTTCCCGTTTTGGTGAACTCAGACAGTCAGCGAGTGAGTGAGAGATAAACGCGTATTTAATCCGCTGGCAGATGTGCGCTTCCATCAGAGCTCCTGCACAAGATTTAATCATTTCCTCGGTGTACCAAAAGAGTAAAGACGTTGTCGAGGTCGGCAGCAGCCAGATTTGAAGTTAATCTTCACAAACGGATCCATGTTTGCGGATCAGAGAGTCGCCAGTGGCCTCATTTGGAGTCGCTCGGTTCCTCGCAGCGCCAGAATGTCCTGAAGCACCCCGGGAAAGGATGCTCATTCTCGGCCACTTGTTCTGGAAAGTGATGCCCAGTTAGCACCAGGATGAGTGACTCCCATGAGCACCAGTGCGAGTGAGTGGAAAGAGATGCTGCTCGGATGGGATTTGCTCCTGTATGGATACAGAAGGAAAACGGATATGGATGTTAAATGTTCCTCCCGCAGGTGTGCGCTGCTGAAGCGGACAGGTGTGAGCTTCATCCTGCTGTGTCTGATGGCGGAGGTCGGTCTCAGCGCGCAGCAGGTCCTCAGAATCGGTGAGTTATGATGCTTTATATGTCATTCATAACTATAAAATTCAGTAATAACTATAAAATATAAGGGATATTCAGCCAACACTGAAGATTGACACGAGTTAGTATTTGACTTCTGTTCAACACTGGTAATTGACTTAGTGTTTGTTTTGCTACTATGGAAGTCAGTGGTAATCGGTTATCAGATTTCTTTAAAAGATCTTATTTTGTGTTTAACATCAAAAAGAAACTCATAAAGGTTTGGAATTACTTCAGAGTAGTGAGAAAACTTAAATTTTTGGGTGAATTATCCCTTTAAATCATTTAGAAGGATTCTAAATAATCACTCTTATTTAAAAACAACAACACAAGCAAAGTTTGCAGAAAGAAGTAAACTGCACAGCTATCTTTTTATTTATTTATTTCAATGCTCTTTTTTGTGACTAGCATTTTCAAAGTAGCACCTATGCCATTTTATTGTAGTGCATTTTGTTAGGACAGGATATAGTGACAAAACGCTGCAAAAAAGCTTAGATTTCTTGTCTTGTTTCTAGTCCACATATATAAAAATCCTTAAATCAAAAAGCATTTTCTAGACGAGTGAGCCTATTATATTATCAGAAATAATAAGTCAATATTAAGTGAGTTTTTCCCTAAAACAGGTAAAATAATCTGCCAATGTGGTAAATCAAATAATCTAGGTTTCACTTTGAAATAAGATTACAAAATGCTATTTGAGGCATTTTTAGATATTTGGACCAGAAACAAGACTATATTTGTAGTCTGTTTGTGTCAATTTGAGAAGGTATGGCTATAATGTCCACTACAAATACTTAAAATATTACATTGAAAGTCATTGAGTGAAGTTAGATAAGGCCGTGTTAGTTAATTATTTAATTTTCACATGCAATATTATTTAATGTTATCAGGCATGGGACGATAACCGATTTCAAGGTTTACCATGATTTGGAAAAGTCAAGGTTTTAAAACCGCCAGAATTTTCTGTTATACTGTTCCTCCAGTATATGTAAGTTGTCGTTTTTTTTTCCAACTATTTTATTATTTTAGTTTTTTAGGGCAACAGATTCTCCAGTAGAAAAGGACCCTTCACACCAAATAGCTACTGGTCAGCCCACGATTCAGGAAACATTTGGAAAAACAAATCGATTTTGCACCAACATCCAAGCATGCTCAGAATTTAAACAGTGCAGTGGCTTTACTTTATATCCACAGACATGAACGATATCCAAAGATGCCTTTTCAAGTTGTTTTTAAAACTATTGAAGAGAGCAGAAGACAATGATTTATTTTAACTATTCAGCCTGACATCTTTACTATTACAAAATATTTTAAATGTTTCTTAGAATAAAATATACTGTGTTTAATATGGGGGGAAAGTTGTTGTTTTCACATTACCAATATCGTTATACTGTGAAACCGTGATATTTTGTATCCAAGGTAATCATACCGTCAGAATCTTATACCGGCCCATGCAGTTATTTGGTGCAACTTAAGTCATGAAAACTTCACTTTGGTTTATTTGAGTTCATTTTGGTATATAATGCACAATCGCATATGGATTTAACAGTAGAAAATGGTTTTTCACTATGTGCTAAAGGTTATTTAACAATATTGAGGTAGAGTTTGTTTTATGTTTCAATTATTCAGACTTAATATAATTTCAGAAAAGTGTTTTTTGCAAATTCCAAATAGTGAAATCATATTAGCAGCCAATGACTATCAATGCACAACATTGTTCACAGTCCAAATAATAGTGCTAATGTTGTCATATGATGCTTAATATGCCGTTTAACAATATTGAGGTAAATATTGGTTTCATATTCACACATTCAGACTTTCTCCTTAATCAGAAAATTATTATTTGCAAATTCTACATAGTGAAATCATATTAGCAGCCAATGACTATCAATGCACAATATTGTTCACAGTCCAAACAATAGTGCTAATGTTGTCATATGATGCTTAATATGCCATTTAACAATATTGAGGTAAAAAAAAATCATATTTATACATTCAGACTTTCTCCTTAATCATTTGATTTTATTATTTTGAACAGAAAAATCAAACACAAAATAGTTCTTTAAACAAAATACATTTCAACATGATTGAAATGGAGCGAGACGAAGCACAAGCGTATTATTTTCCCATTACCACACACATCATTTGTCTATTACTTCAACTTATTTCTTCTTTTACTTATCTCTTTTTTACATGAGACATATTTTATCCCTTTGGCATCTTTGACATATTATATGTTTGATTCAATTTGTACATTTACATTTTATAACATAGACCCCAAAAAATACATAGTATTGCAAACAGCCATTAATTGAAATTTCATCATACCTTTCTCATTTTATTCTTTGTCAATCACCACTATTCATCATTATGTTCCTTTAATAATATATTTTTATACAACTTTTAAATTGATTGACATTGTTTGAGAATCTGTCCCAGACTGTTCCATAATTTCACACCACATACAGACATACACAAGCTTTTTAAAGTTGTCCTTGTTTTCAACCTCTTAAAATTTTGTTCTTCTCTCAGATTATATCCCCCTTGTCTTTCTTCAAAAAAAACTTTTATATGCATTTCGGAAGTAATTTATTCCTAGCTTTAAACATAAATTGTGATGTTTTAAATTGAACCGAATCATTGAACGTAAGTATCTTCAATTTAAAAATTAAAGGATTTGTACGCTCCAACACCCCACATTTTCCATCATTCTAATTACTTTCTTCTGTACTGTACATAAGTATTGTAAGTTTGATTTATATGTATTCCCCCTAATTTCAACACAATAACTCATATATGGCAACTAGGCATGCATGGGCCGGTATGAGATTCTGATGGTATGATAACCTTGGAAAAAATATTACGATATTACAGTATTGCGATTACTGCTCTAAAATATATTTTATATTAATGTCTGGGTAAAAAACAACAACCTTTTCCCCCTTTGAACACAATATATTTTATTTTGGAAAACATTTAACATATTTTGGAGCAGTAAACATGTCAAGCTAAATAATTCCGATCAATCATTGGCTTCTGTTAAAAAAACACAGATTTCTTTACAATTTTACAACGGCATCTTTGGATATCTTTTCTGCTGGAGATACTGCTGTCCTAAAAAACTTAAAACAAAACGTAAAAAAAATACATATACCTTAGGAACGGTATAGCAGAATTTTTTGGCGGTTTTAAAACCTTGACTTTTCCAAACTGCGATATACCTTGAAAACGGTTATCGTCCCATGCCTAATGACAACATAAGTGTGTTATATAATACATACATTGGTTTATTGTCCAGGATAAATCTTGCTTTATACACTTTTGCTACAGTTTTTACTAATTTTGATATCGCATAATTTATTTGTGGTTTCCAACTAATTTTATGATCCAACACAACACCAAAAAACTTGCATACACTCTTTCTATAGCTTCATTATCAATTTTTAAAATCTATATTATGACTATTGTTTAATTTCCCAAATAACATAACCTTTGTTTTACTCATATTTAATGACAATTTGTTTACGTCAAACCACAATTTCAATTTATTAATTTCTGTTTTAATCAACTCCATAAATTTTGGTAAATTATCCCCAGAACAAAAGATACGTACTTGTATCATGCGCAAATAAAATAAGCTTAAACAACTCTGATAATTTACACATATAATTAATATAAATTATAAGCAAAACTGGTCCTTGTGGTATGCCACAATTTACAATTCGATATGAAGATTCTTGGTTGCCAATTTCCACGAACTGTTGCCTATTTTCAGAAAATTATTGTTTGCAAATTCCAAACAGTGAAATCATATTAGCAGCCAATGACTATCAAAGCACAACATAGTTCACAGTCGAAATAATAATGCTAATGTCGTCATATGATGCTTAGTATGTCATTTAAAAATATCGAGGTAAAGTTGGTTTCATATTCACACATTCAGACTTTCTCCTTAATAATATAACTTCAGAAAAATATTCTTTGCAAATTCCAAATAGTGAAATCATATTAGCAGCCATTGACTATCAACGCACAACATTGTTCAGTCAAAATAATAATGCTAATGCTGTCATATGATGCTGGGTTGGGGCTTACAATTGAAGTATTTGGATTAATCTGTCCTCATAATATGACAGGACTGGTCTCCAAACTTTGAAGAATCTATTATTTGAGCCTTGGGTGCAATATTAGAGTTTTTCTAGCTTTAGATATGCCATGACATTTTCTCCCCTTTTAGTATGTGTTGGTGGTTTAGTTGACTTCCACTGTGGAAGTATAAGCCTTCAGGCCAACAAGGAAGAGAAAGCTAGTGCATTTAATTGACCTGCTGGTAGTGCAAGGTTTTCAGGTGTCACACCAAATAGTGCTATTACTGGATCTGGTTGTATCTTCTTTTCACATATACAGTTTAAGTCAGAATTATTAGCCCCCCTTTGAATTTTATTTTATATATATATATCCTAAATGATGTTTAGCAGAACAAGGGAATTTTCACAGTATGTCTGACAATATTTTTTCTTCTGGAGAAAGTCTTATTTGTTTTATTTCGGCTAGAATAAAAGCGTTTTTTATTTTTTAAAAACCATTTTAAGGTCAAAAGTATTAGCCCCTTTAGGCTGTATATTTTTTCGATAGTCTACAGAACAAAACCATAGTTATATAATAACTTGCCTAAGTACCCTAAGCTACCTAATTAACCTAATTAAGACTTTATGTCACTTTCAGCTGTAGAGAAGTGTCTTGAAAAATATCTAGTCAAATATTATTTACTGTCATCATGGCAAAGATAAAATAAATCAGTTATTAGAGATGAGTTAATAAAACTATTATGTTTAGAAATGTGTTGAAAAAAACTCTTCTCTCCGTTAAACAGAAATTGGGGGAAAAAAATAAACAGGGGGGCTAATAATTCTGACTTCAGCTGTATAAGAAAAAGTCTCAGACACCACAGACCAAAATGGTCTTAGGGCTGGACACGTCCAGAACATATGACCCAAGGTGGCCTCATCTCTGTGGCACCTACAACATGTTGGATCAATTTCTGGGAATATTCTTGACAATTTGCTTTTAGAAAAGTTTAGCCTATGAATTATCTTAAATTGTAATAAACCGTGTTTGAGGCAGATAGATGTTGAGTGAATTTGCTTAATTGTTGATTGCCAGACTGCCTCTGGGACTATATTTCCTAAGTCATCTTCCCACTGTATCTTTAAAAAAATCTAAAGACGGTGCAGCTGCTCTTTGAATCAGACTGTGTCACATGATGCTTAATATGTCATTTAACAATACAGAGGTGAAGTTGGTTTCATATTCACACATTTAGACTTTCTCCCTAATAATATAACTTCAGAAAAGTATTTTTTACAAATTCCAAATAGTGAAATCATATTAGTGCGCGGATTTACTTATTTTTGTTTTGTTTTTCCATTTATTTTTATTTTGCTGTCTTTTTTTATATCACACTATCTTCTTTTCTACATTTGTATCTTAATTCAGTCTCTACATTTTATTTGATTTGTTTTTAAAACTAAATCTTTTCCTGGGCTGGACTCCTCCATGATATATTTGCAGGATATATTTGCATGGATGTAATATTCATTCATTCATTAATTTTCTTCTCAGCTTAGTCCCTTTATTAATCAGGGGTCGCCACAGCGGAATGAACCTATAAATAAATAACTTATTCAGCATATGTTTTATGCAGGGGATGCACTCTTGCATTCACACACATACAGTTGAAGTCAGAATTATTCTCCCCCCTTTGATTTTTTTTTTCTTTTTTAAATATTTCCCAAATGATGTTTAACAAAGCAAGGAAATTTTCACAGTATGTCTGATAATATTTTTTCTTCTGGAGAAAGTCTTATTTGTTTTATTTCGGCTACAATAAAAGCAGTTTTTAATTTTTTAAACACCATTTTAAGGTCAAAATTATTAGCCCCTTTTTTTGATAGTCTACAGAACAAACCATCATTATACAATAACTTGCCTAATTACCCTAACCTGCCTAGTTAACCTAATTAACCTAGTTAAGCCTTTAAATGTCACTTTAAGATGTATAGAAGTGTCTTGAAAAATATCTAGTCAAATATAAAATAAATCAGTTATTAGAAATAAGTTATTAAAACTATTATGTTTAGAAATGTGTTGAAAAAATCTCTCTGTTAAACAGAAATTGGGGAAAAAATAAACAGGGGGGCTAATAATTCAGGGGGGCTAATAATTCTGACTTCAACTGTACACGACGGACAATTTAGCTTATTCAATTCACCTATAGCACATATCTTTGGACTATGGGGGAAACCGGAGCACCCGGAGGAAACCCATGCCAACACGGGGAGAACATGCAAACTCCACACAGAAATGCCAACTGACCCAGCCGAGGCTTGAACCAGCGACCTTCTTGCTGTGAGGCTATCGTGCCACCCACCGTGATGCCCATGAATGTAATACTTATGTTAAAATTGTGTTTGTTAGACCCTCCATAGAAAATATTATATATAATATACAGACGCTTCAAGATATTTATAGACCCTTTTTTCACATTTCCAGGTTTCTCAGCAGCAGAAGTCGTCATAGTTGGGTAAACTTAGAGAGCAGTGAATGGGAGAGTACAACAAATCATTTTTTTACAATCTTATTTGCTGAAATAATAAAAGAAAAACTCCACAAGGGTGTTATTGTTATATTGTTCACACTATTTGTGGGTGGCATGGTGGCGCAGTGGGTAGCGCTGTCGCCTTAAAGCAAGAAGGTCGCTGGTTCGAGCCTCGACTGGGTCAGTTGGCATTTCTATGTGGAGTTTGCATGTTCTTCTCGTGATGGCGTGGGTTTCCTCCAGGTGCTTCAGTTTCCCCACAGTTCAAACACATGCGCTATAAGTGAAATGAGTAAGCTAATATTGGGTGTAGTGTATGTGTGTGAATGAGTGTGTATGGATGTTTCCCAGTACTGAGTTGCTGCTGGAAGGGCATCCGCTGTGTAAAACAAATAATGGATAAGTTGGCGGTTCATTCTGCTGTGGCGATTCCTGATGAATAAAGGGACTAAGCCGAAGGAAAATGAATGAATGAACTTTTCAAGCTGTGTCTTCAGGTGACTTTGTATTTTTCATGCAATGATGCAAGCGATGATGTTTTCCAAAGCTGCAGAATTATCATTGAACTTTTCAATTCATTCCGACTAATCCTGATTTGCCAATCCTGCTGTTTCATAAGAGGAAGAGAGACAGACATTCAGGCACATCTAACCGTTTCTGATGATCTGTTATTGTGCTGATTGAGATTTCGGATCCACTGCAATCCATTTCGCAAGTTTGATAATGCATAACTAATGTATAATCCCGCAATATGCATTTTGCTTGTGCATAATTAAGATGTATAGAGCGATTAGTGCCGGCGGTGGTTAATAGTGTTTCTGTGGTGTCCTTTAATAATGCTCTTTGTGCGTTTAATCCGCCTGTATAATTTCTCCCGCTCTGAGGTCGAATCTAATCTATCTGCGCAAACCTTTAATCTGCTCCATATGGCTGCTGTTTCAATTAGTCCTCTCAGCTTTTTTCCTGGGTTAGAAGCCCAGTGTCTGTGTGATTCTGGACACTCGTCCCCGTTAAGCATGTTAAACAAGCTGGGCTAATCTGCTTTCAGCTCAGAGTCGCTCACTGACATCCAGAAACCCCTGCCAAAAACACTGCCGGGATGCCATGAGGCTTTGTAGCTTACTTTTCGTAGACCAGGTTCTGAACAATATGATTAAAATTAGCTGTCTGTGCTTTTATTTACATTTGTGCAATTTTTCAGATGCTATTACATGCATTTTATTTACTTTACGTTTACGATTCAGTCATGGCTCTTTGACCAAAAAATAAGTGTCTCTCTAGCTGTCTCCCTTCAAAAGAATTGTATGTTTTAAAAAATTATAACCATCACTAGAAATCAGTTTCCTGTTGAAAATACAATTACATTTCCCTTTTTAATGTATTTTATTATTAATATTATTTTTACAGCAAAATTAGTAAGAACTCAGTTAACAATAAAAGGACGTTTCGACCAATGCACGTGTGCGGTGCTGTGGATAAACTTGAATTGCGGCACCATTAAAGGGCAAACAATTTGTTTTTATGGTAACCTCACGCACATGAATTCAAATAACATTCATGAGTGGTGATGGCGAATAGACAAAATAATTATAAAATGTTTATTCATTGTTTATTCAAAATGTGATGCTTCATTTTATATATACGTATATATATATATATATAGAGTTGAAGTCAGAATTATTAGCCCCCCTTTGAATTTTTTTTCTTTTTTAAAAAATTCCTAAATGATGTTTAACAGAGCAAGGAAATTTTCACAGTATGTCTGATAATATTTTTTCTTCTGGAGAAAGTCTCATTTGTTTTATTTCGGCTAGAATTAAAGCAGTTTTTAATTTTTTATGAAGCATTTTAAGGTCAAAATTATTAGCCCCTATTAAGCTATATTTTTTTTCGACTGTCTACAGAATAAACCATTGTTATACAATAACTTGCCTAATTACCCTAACCTGCCTAGTTAACCTAATTAACGTAGTTAAACCTTTAAATGTCACTTTAAGCTGTATAGAAGTGTCTTGAATAATATCCAGTAAAATATTATTTACTGTCATCATGGCAAAGATAAAATAAATCAGTTATTAGAAATGAGTTATTAAAACTATTATGTTTAGAAATGTGTTGAAGAAATCTGCTCTCCGTTAAACAAAAAATGAGGAAAAAAATAAACAGGGGGTCGAATAATTCAGGGGGGCTAATAATTCTGACTTTAATTGTACACATACATGCATATACATTTATGAAGAGTTCAGATGCAAAACCCTCTAAATCCATCAGACCTTTCTTGTAAATGAGCATTTTCTATCAGGCTCCTATAATTAGGTTCAGAAGTTTCATCTTATAGGTAATGATAAGGTCATTAGCTAGTTAATAAAATACCTTTTTGCAAAAATGGCACTTTAGACAATTCTTTGGTTTTTAACAAGGTAGATTTTCTTTTGCGTCATGCAATTTTTTTTTATACATGCATTAATGTAAGTGCAAAGCAAAAAATCCAGTGTTAAATATACAGTGTGGTTTTTTTTGGTGTTGTTCAGTGTTAAAACTGGAGTACATTTTATTCCACGAGTGTGAAAGAGCGTATATTTAAGTTTTTTTTTCAGTGTTAAACTTTTAACCCAATATGCGGTGTATTTCCCACTAGTAATGAACATTTTAATAAATTAAAACTATTTTTAACATATTTGATCACTGTTATCTGTCACACACACCAATTGATAATATAGGAAAAAATGTAATATATTAACACTTTGAAGGGTAACACACACTCCAGTTCGATGTAAGAATAAACTCTTACTGTGTTAAAATGAACTCTGAGAGTAATGTACAATATTCACACTTTAGAAAGTGTTATTTTAACTCCAAAATGGAGGGAGTCATATGTACACCCAAGGAGTGTTAAGTTAAACTCAAATTGAGTTAAATGTACACTGATTTTTTTGCTGTGTAGAGCAATGTAAACATTACAAACATTGTAAACTAAGCTTGGTAGATTCAAATATTGTAGTTTAAAACATTGTGAAGCATTAATATCTGTGCATTGTCCATTAATATAAAAAGCTTATCAGGCGTATAGGTATTATGAAGTAATACAAATCATGTATAGTTTTATACATTATATTTATCTCTAAAAATAGCTTAAATTAGCAAATAAAACACAAGGTAGGCCTACTGGGCAAAAAGTGGATGCCTCTCAGACAATTTTAGAAGCTGTCATTCATTCATTCTCACCATACTCAAGGTCTTGGTCTCTTTTTTGGTCTCTTGTTTATCCACATGGGATAAAAGAACCGCATCTTAACTTCTTCTTTCGTGAAGTGCAGTTGATGTTTAATGTATAGTAAATCGGACTCGTTCAAAGTATCGTCGCTGCGCAAAAAAAGATATAATTGCATGTTAAACTTCCGGCTGTACAGTGTGTTTTCTTTTTCTTATAATGTACAGAGTTTTGAGGTAAGAGACGTTTTCATTTGCCATTCCCTGACAGTGGGACAGGCTCATCCTTTTTATCAAACTCCGTCTTTTAAAATCTAAATCGTAAGCGGAATAAAACTCTCCTCATAAAAGCCGGCGTATCAGCGCACCGTTATTGAAAACATATGATTTGATTTGTGGCTTCTGATTGGTTCTCGGGATATAGCGGCTTTTGCTGTCAAAGGCAAGTGGCGTTTAGCGGCTTTTGCCAACAAACTGTTATTTCTGAATGCGCTGACTCTGCGATTTAGATGATTTGAAGCAAAACTATTTGTTGTACTACGTGCCTAAAGCATTCACTCAATGTCATTAGCTCATTTTTGGCGGAAGTGGCGTTTAGCGGCTTTTGCATCTGAACTCTTCATATACAGTATATTCAATTCATCTTTATTTGTATAGCGCTTTTACAATGTAGATTGTGTCAAAGCAGCTTCACATAGAAGATTATAGTAAATTGAAACAGTGTCAGTTCAGTTTTCAGAGTTTAAGTTCAGTTTAGTTCAGTTCAGTATAAATATACACACATGTATATACAGTGCCCAGCATAGTTGAGTACACCCTATTTTGAAAATGAATATTTTTGTCCATTCTCAGTGAATATAGGATGTATTTTGGTGCATTTAAACAAAACAGATTTATTAAACAGATAAATTTATTCAAATAATATTTTAGTCACCAAACATATTTAGAAATCGAAAGATAATACAATTAAATTCAAGCAAAATATTGCAAAAAAAATAAATAAATTACAGTTAAGTCTGACTACATTTTTCATTGTTTTGCTTCTCAATTTTTCCTCTTTTTAAATTTGTATTTAATATTTTTCTATATGATAAATTTTGCTGTACTAGTTTTGGACCCTTATCGTAAGTTATTTTGTTAGATAAGCTCCAGATTTGGCCTCAGTAACGACTAATCTAATGTGTATGTACAAATATAATATTGTATAGCCTCCTGTTAAAAATATGAATTTAAAAGATAGATTTCTGAGCACTGTGTGTGTGTTTGTTGTTTGTGTGTGTGTGTGTGTGTGTGTGTGTGTGTGTGTGTGTGTGTGTGTGTGTGTGTGTGTGTGTGTGTGTGTGTGTGTGTACACACACACACACACACACACATTGATATATATATATATATATATATATATATATATATATATATATATATATATATATATATATATATATATATATATATATATATATATATAAATAAATATATATAAATAAATATATATATATACACATAGTATAATATATACTAGTATAATGTAAGGGTGAATCTTGTGGAAAAATGTCCAGGCCACATTTCACAACAAGCTTAAAGTTTTTTCTTTCTTTCTATAAATAATTGTTAGTGTTTATATTAATGTTTTTCTTTTTCATTTGAATTTCAGTACAGTTGCGTTATTAACAGCATTATTTTTATTAAAATTCTCTAATCTTAATTTAATCGTTATATATATATATACATATATATTTTATATGTCAAATTGTTTAGTAAAATTAATAGTACTATTTGTATATAAATATTGCTCCTAATATGCCGTTACTTTTATGCTAAATATAATTACTTTTTTCCTCTTTTATGTTAAATTAACGCAACTTTAATGTGAGAATCAACACTGTGATGTTTATAATAAGATGAATCAGATGTTGTCATTTTTATTCAAATAAATGTAGTGCATTTTAAGTAACTGCATTAGACTGTTAATGCCACTGTTTACTATGTATTTCTGAAAAGAATAAGAGTTTAAAAATAGATCTAGAGAGATCAGATACCCAGAACAGAGACAACACACACGCACACACGCACACACACCTCTCTTTCCCAGAATTCATTTATACCAATTTCAAACTTAGTGTGTGTGATGTGTGGGTGTGGGTGGGTGTGTGTGTGTATGTGTGTGTGTATGTGTGTGTGGGTGTAAGCGCATCACTGATGTTTTTATTGGCTCTTCGTGTGACAGGAATTAATGTATTGTGCCGCAAGTAAGATACAATTTGCATTTTTCCCTAGTAAATATCAAAGTTGTGATTTATTGTTGTGGCATGGTGGCTCAGTGGTTAGCACTGTCACCTCACAGCAAGAGGGTCGCTGGTTCGAGTCTCGGCTGGGCCAGTTGGCATTTCTGTGTGGAGTTTGCATGTTCTCCCCGTGTTGGAGTGGGTTTCCTCCAGGTGCTCCGGTTTCCCCCACAGTCCAAACACATGAGCTAAAGAGGAATTGGATAAACTAAATTGTCCGTAGTATATGTGTGTGAATGAGTCTGTATGGGTGTTTCCCATTACTGGGTTGTGGCTGGAAGGGCTTCCTCTATGGAAAACATATGCTGGAATAGTTGGCAGTTCATTCCGCTGTGGCAACCTCTGAAATAGAGACTAAGTTGAAGGAAAATTTTATCGTCTAACAATGTGAATTCAGGGTGAATGAACTTACATTTGGGGTAGAATGTTGCTCTGATGTGCTGATAGTTTGGGCAGCAGGAGAGGAAGTTCTCTCTCTCTCTCTCTCTCTCTCTCTCTCTCTCTCTCTCTCACACACACACACACACACACACACACACACACTGTGATCCAGTGATGTGGGATAGTGGGATGAATGAAACAACAGCATCTTTGTCCTGAGATTCTTAGATCCTTCAGCACAGGGAAGTCGCTCTCTCAAACACAACACTCTACATGTCTACAGCCACAGCTCTCAGTCATGTTTAACTGCTGTATAATCTCAGGATTATATGACAGATTTGGGAAAGATTGGTCCGTTTTTACTTCCTTGAACCTTTCAGTGAACAGTTCTCAAAGGGGCAGTTCACACAAAAATGTAAATTCTGCCAGTTACTCTCCCTCCACTTGTTTCAAACCTTTGAGTTTCTTTCTTTTGTTGAACACAAAAGAAGATATTTTGAAGAATGCTGCAAACCTGTAACCATTGAATTCCATAGTATTTGTTTTCTTTTTTCTATGAAAGTCAATAGTTACAGGGTTTTCAGCTTTCTTCAAAATATCTTCTTTTGTGTTCAGCAGAATTAAGAAACTCATAAATGAAACTCATAGTTTCTAATTTTGACTGTTAAATACTGGCTTATTTCCATTGTATTATTAAGATATATTCTGTTTATTAGTACTTATAAAACACATATTAAACTTGTAGAAGATGATTATGCAGAATAAGTGCTCTATTTTAACAGTCTAGGCACAAAGTCTAAAGTGCATAGCGCAAAAACATTAAGGGCGTGTCTGAATCCACTTTTGCTATTTTAAGGACGGAGAAATACGCTCTGCGCCGCGGTGCATGGTCTAACAGGGCTGTGCTTATTCTCTTAATGAGTTATAGGTGTGTTTTGAGCATAAACCAATTGGAGTCTCATCTTCCATTTCCTTTAATAGTCAGTTGTGTCGCGCCATAGCGCATTGGCTATTTACATGGCGGACTTTGTAAGTGTAAAAACTGAACGCTTCACTAGTGAGAAAACAGTTAAACAGACCATCTGCAGCGCAAGGATAAAGAATGAGCCTCCTCCATTTGACCTTCACTTTCACTTTCTCTTTCTCTCTTTTGTGGATAAGGAAACAGTGTTGTACGCACTCACTGAAGACATCCATTAGCCTACATAATTCATTTAGTTTGTTAAGCACAAAAATTAGTTTCAAAGTTATTTCTAAATTCAGTTCTAATTTCCAGCAAACTTATAAATAAACAATAATAATGAAGTGTGGTCAAAAAACTGAGTTATATCCAAAGCCACGTGCTATGCCCCATATGGTCCAAAAGCTGACAGGTGGGCAAATCTAAGCTTGTTTTTAATAAAACAAATATAAATATGCATATAATAAAAAATACTAATGATAATAAGAACATTATACAAAAGCAAGTTGTCGTGAATAAACTAAAAAAAGCCGCCCGAGATGAAGATGCCATGGAGGCAGTGGTTTTTATATTTATGTAGAAAGTAATCATTTTTGTAATATTTTATTCCTTTAATTCTTTTTAATATTTGCGTATTGCGGTACATCCTGTGTGTTTTAAGCAATGTTTTAGCGAGGTGCACAACTAATGTGCTCTGCGCTGCACTTTAGACCTGCTCTCTAATAGCTGGTCTATTGCTCTATTTTAGTTATTCAAAAATAGCAGCGCACCAACAATGCGCCTTAACATACCTCTTTTCTAGATCAGAACACCCATGAGTCCACAAAGTGACGCAAATGGATTTGCTATTTAAACAACCTGGCAGAAGACGGGAAAATTAAGGTTGCGTTTGTCTGAAAATAGCAACACAACGTGGAAACACGTCTTGCCCATTATTGCGCCTATGTGTTTTATTAGTATTATAAAACACTTATTCTGCACAACTGTACATCTTTAATCCAATATCTAAACCCAACTACTTCAATAACTATTAATATGCAACAAATTAGTACTTAGTTGAGCTGAACATTTTAGTTAGTGGTTTGTTAATAGCGAGAGTTATAGTATACCTTAAAGGGTCATGAAACACCAAAACACATGTTTTGAGCTGTTGACAGTCATATATGTGTCCCACGCTGCTATAAACATTATTATGACACATATATTGTACTAAAAAGTGAAAATTGGTTGTTTTTGCGTTATTTTGAGCAAATTCATTCTTCCGGTTTAAAACAAATTTTTAAAGCTGCGTCACGGCCATAAGATACTTGCGTGTAAATCCAGCGTGGAGAGTGTCTGTCTGTACCTGCGAGTGCATCGTGACGTCTCTGAGGGTGCGGCATTAATTCATGAGAAAGACTTTGTTCAAACCAATCAGCGCGCTCTATTGTGTATGAAGTGCAACTTCATTAATATGCATGATAGCTTCGGAGACTGTTTTACCCGTTACAGTGTTCAGACGACAGAGAGACGCCACGTTGTGTTGCCAAAACAAGTGAAAGAACGAGAATTTGGAGACATGAGTCGTCAGTGTTGCATTTATTAGTGTGCTGCGTTTATTAATGTGTTGCCGCGAAGGTTTTGTTTGCATTTTCCCGCTATAAGAGCGCTGCTGGACTCACATGTGGATTACAGTGCATGCGACACGTGACAGAAACGCGTTTGTAAGGAACATTGTTTACCCGAGAGCTTTTCACATCTGGAAATGATGAAATCCGGATTTGCCGCTCGTCTCCTTTTAAAAAAAAGACACAGTTCCAGTGTGATTGTCCTGTATCTACACATTTGGTAAGTGTGTGTGAGAGCAGTGCCCTTTGTTTGTTCATTCAGATGGCAAAATTACTTTGTATCGTCAGCAGAGCTCTTTCAGTTTTTAAAGACATGCCTTAGTCAAAATGATTTAGTTACTAAGTTTACAGTATGTTAATATCACTGCAATATTATAGTTCAATATTATAGACTGAAAGATCCGCTGTAAATGCTGCTCTCCGAGTGTAAACATGTAAACACAGCAATCAAATATTGACCGTCATGTAGAATTTTCACTGCATTTTGTGACAGGATAGTCTAGACACACACGGCTTTCTGACACAACATACCGAGTGCATCTAAGTTACCGAGGATTTTTTTCTCCCATTCGCTGTGCGGTGTAAAGCATACGATTAAAACTCCTCTCTCCAGCAGTTCCTTACTTTCAATATCTCGTTTGTCACGAAATATTTTATTAATAATTTGGCAAGTAATTTGATTACTGATGTCCATGTAAACACAGTCACTGTCTTTCTCCCCTGCGTCTGCGTGCCCAAACGGAAACTCCCATATTTGCAAGTCCTTCCCTCTTTCCCTCCCCCGACACTCCAACCTAAACAGAGCTGGACACGCCCACTTTCCTGATTTTTTCCAAACTAGAGGTGTGAAAACACCCTGCTGAGACAGGGGGGTTTCATGGCCCTTTAAAATAAAGTGTGATCATATTTCTTATTGGGTTTCATGGAAAGATCATATTGATAGTGTGTGTAACAAGATAAAGCAAAGAATTTATTATGTTCGATCTTTTGGAGCATTGAAAATAATTCTTGAGCATGCTTTTGTCTCTACCTATGAGTGTCCTACAGTATTGTATTTCTGTATGGTATATGAGTCTGTCTGTTAAATAAAAACAAAGTTGATGAACCAGATCTGCTCAAAGATAGTAGAAGAGCCTCTTGAAAAATTATGTGACCTTTCGTATTACAAGAACCTCAGAAGCAGGGCTTGACATTTACACCCGCCAACCCCCCAAATGTGGGTAGATTTCAGCTGTGGCAGGTTAGACAGCCTCTCCCACTAGCCACTTTAAAAATAATTTATAAATTGTAGTTTTCTTAAAAGCCAAAGCAGGGTTCGACAATAAGCATGGCCCAATATTTGTGCAAATGTTATTTTAAAATTGAGAAGCAGCACGACTGACAAAAATAACTGTGTTGGCGCGAGTAAAAGAAAGCAGGTAAATATCGAATGTGTAGGTGATGTGATGTGCGCGACTTTAATGCATGCATGTTCCCGTTTACTTGCACAAAACAACCGTGCCTGGAGTAAACGCAACTGGTGCAATCGGTTCTCCTTGAAATATACTGGAAAAAGCGATGAAAAGCTCAGGATAAAAAAAATAAATAAAAATAATGTATATATATATATACAGTTGAAGTCACAATTATTAGCCCCCCTTTGATTTTTTTTCCTTTTTAAAATATTTTCCAAATGATGTTTAACAGAGCAAGGAAATTTTCACAGTATGTCTGATAATGTTTTTACTTATGCAGAAAGTCTTATTTGTTTTATTTCGGCTAGAATAGAAGCAGTTTAAAATTTTTTAAACACCATTTTAAGGACAAAATTATTACCCCTTTAAGCAAATTATTTTCTGATAGTCTACAGAACAAACTATCGATATACAATAACTTGCCTAATTACTAGGCCCACACGGAATCTGCGCGCGCAGATTTCCGCAGATTTTTGGCCCATAATTAATTTTGTTTATTTACTTGAGTAAATGTGTGTAAATCTGAATTTATTCCGTTTTTAAATTACACATATTTCACATATTAACGTTTTAGTTATGAGATTTTTACCAAAATTCTATGCAGAAATTGCAAAAAACGTCCGCATATTCCGTCTGGCCCTACTACTTACCCTAACCTGCCTAGTTAACCTAATTAACCTAGTTAAGCCTTTAAATGTCACTTTAAGCTGTATAGAAGTGTCTTGAAAAATATCTAGTCAAATATTATTTACTGTCATCATGGCAAAGATAAAATAAATCAGTTATTAGAGATGAGTTATTAAAACTATTATGTTTAGAAATGTGTTGAAAAAGTCTTCTCTCTGTTAAACTGAAATTGGGGGAAAAATAAACAAGGGGGCTAATAATTCTGACTTCAACTATATATATATATATATATATATATATATACACACACACACACACACACATATACAGTATATATATATCCTTTTGTAAGCAGCAGCGGTTGCTGCTTTTGCTTTAAATATTCCTTGAACAGATTATTAATTGGCCTAACGTTAACCATGTGCGTGTGCTCATACTTTCATTATCACACACGGTATGTGTTTTGCCTGCTTTCTTTTGCTTACAGTTATTTTTGTTAATATGGTTCAGTTATCATTTTTTTTTTTTACAATAACAGTGCTTTAATATGAGATTAACTCCATGTTTATGTGTAGTTAACTAGTGATCAGGGACCTTTAGCCAGGACCGATTACTGTCCATAGTTTTAGATAAATGACAGTAGTTTTTTTTTATGTCAATTTTTTTTTAAAGAAACGTTTTGTTGAAGTAAAAAGCGCATGTATACAGCTATATTTTGCTTGATTTGACACATTATTTAAAATTTGTGGCTAAGAAATAATAATTTATTTATTTTTGGTGTGGTCAGAGATACATTTGGTAAATCCTCAATTTTGAGCCCTGAAAAGTCATGTGAAATAAAAATACAACACTATGAAACCACAGCCCATTTGCTCATGCTCATTAAGCAAGCTCATACACGACACAAAAAAAAAAAGTGAACTGAATGAGGAGGCATGTGGACATAACACAAAATCTAAATCAACTAATTTTAGCATGTCAAAGTCAAATTTATGCATATAAAATGTATTTTCCCAACAACAAAATTGTGGCTAGTGAAAATGTTGAGTGGCTAATAATGTTGGAAATCTACTAGCCACAATGGCAAGTCTGACTAGGAACATAATTTCTAACCCTAGTCATCATGAGTTCACACCATTAAAGTCTAACCGTCGATTTAAAGCCCCAAGTTTTAGTAAAGTGAAATTAAAACATTCAGTTGTACTTCAGGCTGTAGTGGAGCTGAGTAAGGTCTGTGTAAAATGATTATTATTATTTCTTTTGTGTATGTACGTATATTAGTCCTTTTGTAAGGAGTATGTAACATGCTGTTGTGCAAGAAAAACTTCAGATGTAAGTCTGACAAAGTCGCAGTGGCGCAGTAGGTAGTGCTGTCACCTCACAGCAAGAAGGTCGCTGGTTCGAGCCTCGGCTGGGTCAGTTGGCATGTTCTCCCTGCGTTCTCGTGGGTTTCCTCTGGGTACTCCGGTTTCCCCCACAGTCCAAAGACATCAAATCAAATCACTTTTATTGTCACATCATCAGCAGCACGTGTGCTATGATGAGTGAAAAGCTTAGGTGCTGGCTCCAGACAGTGCAAAATACAGACAGTGCAAAAACAAGGACAGTGCAAAATACAGACAGTGCAAAATACAGACATACAACAACATACTCACAAAAAAACAAGACAATGTAAAATTGGCAATGTTGACAGCGATACGTACGAATGGATAGATGTACACATAGTTGTAGGCAGTATTGTTTTAAGTATGGATTTGTTAAAGTGCAGTTCATGCTACATCTTGATGGTGTGCAGTGCGGGGTATGGAAGAGTTTGTGTGGGGTGTGTTAAGTGTTCATTAGCCTGATAGTCTGTGGGAAGAAACATTTCTTCAGTCGGCTGGTGCGTGACCGGATGCTGCGGAACCGTCTGCCTGAGGGTAGCAGAGAGAAAAGTCTATGGCTTGGGTGGCTGGAGTCGCTGATGATTCTCTTGGCTTTCCTCATGCACCTCCTGGTATAGATGTCCTGGAGGGAGGGAAGCTCACCTCCTACTACACGTCCAGCAGTTCGCACAATCCTATGTAGACCTTTGCGATTGCTGCTGGTGCTGTTTCCGTACCAGGTGGTGATGCAGCCAGTCAGAATGCTCTCCACAGTGCAGGTGTAGAACGAGCGGAGGATGTGGGGGCTCATTCCAAACATCCTGAGATGCCTGAGGAAGAAGAGGCGTTGTGCCTTCCTCAGCACTGTGTCTGTGTGGCCAGTCCATGTCAGATCCTCAGCGATGTGTGCTCCCAAGAAACTTGAAAGTGCTGACTCTCTCCACTGGTGTCCCGTTGATGGTGATGGGAGTGTGTTCTTCCTTCTCTCTCCTGAAATCCACCACCAGCTCCTTGGTTTTGCTGATGTTGAGTGAGAGGTGGTTTTCCTGACACCACTGCGTCAGAGCGTGCACCTCCTCTCTGTAGGCCGTCTCATCATTATCGGTGATTAGGCCCACCACCATAGTGTCATCAGCAAATTTAACAAAGACATTGGAGCGGTGTTTTGATGTACAGTCATGTGTGTACAGGGAGTACAGGAGTGGGCTGAGAACACAGCCCTGTGGAGCACCAGTGTTGAGGATCAGTGTGGATGAGGAGATGTTGTTCATTCTGACCACCTGGCGTCTGCTTGACAGGAAGTCCAGGATCCAGTTGCACAGAGAGCTGTGTAGGCTCAGAGCCTGGAGCTTCACCACCAGCTTGGCAGGCACTATGGTGTTGAATGCTGAGCTGTAGTCCACAAACAGCATTCTCACATATGTGTTTTTGTTTTCCAGGTGAGACAGAGCAGTGTGCAAGGTGAAAGCAAAAGCATCATCGGTGGAGCGGTTGTTTCTGTATGCAAATTGCAGAGGGTCAGTGTTAGCGGGCAGTACAGAGCAGATGTGGTTTTTAATCAACTACACTCAATGATTGACTGACTGAATGACTACAACTCCATTAGGACAAACTCAATTATACTCAATTTCTACTTGACGCTGCATTTTACCAATACAATACAAACTTTGTCAGACTTCATTCATTAATTCATTCATTTTCTTTTCAGCTTAGTCCCTTGTGGTACATGTGGTATAGGTGAATTGAGTAAGCTAAATTGTCCGTAGTGAATGAGTGTGTGTGGATGTTTCCCAGAGATGGGTTGCGGCTGGAAGGGCATCCGCTGCGTAAAAACGTGCTGGATAAGTTGGCGGTTCATTCCGCTGTGGCGACCCCAGATTAATAAAGGGACTAAGCCGAAAAAAAAATGAATGAATTAATGAATGAAGTCTGACAAAGTTTGTATTGTATTGGTAAAATGCAGCGTCAAGTAGAAATTGAGTATAATTGAGTTTGTCCTAATGGAGTTGTAGTCATTCAGTCAGTCAATCATTGAGTGTAGTTGATCTTTGCTTTATAGTCAACAGTCTCAAAGACAAACCAAGGTCTTTGGAGCGACACACACAAACATTAGCAGACCAGAGCCTGAAATCTATTCATTTCTCTGAAATGGTGCATAGTTTTTTACCAAAGTCTAAGTTGTGTGTTTGTTTATTTGGTCCATGATTGGATTATTTTATAAGAGATCAAAGTTCAGAGACTGATATAATACTGTATCTCTCTAAACGTCCAACCATTCATGTACAGTTGAAGTCAGAATTATTAGCCCCTTTTTGATTTATTCCGAGTTCATGATCGATCGCCTCAAAACACATATCTACTGTATGCTCTTTACGAGCTCCGCCACTCCCACCTGTTGTCTACTGCGCTCTTTAGTTATGTTGACTCTGTCGATCAAACGACGCTGGCGGGAAGCACTTAACTAGCTTATTACAATGAGGTGCGCTATTTGCTCTTAGCCTAAATAGACACTACAAAATCAGCATTTTTTTACCCCCTCGCAGGGGCCCCAAGTGCGCACGGGCCCCTGGGCCTGTGCCCATAATGCCCATTGGTTGATTCAGCCCTGGCGTGACTAAAAATAGAACATTACCTGTCTAACAGAAATACTTCAGCCATGGTGTCATCCTTTCTCCAGCGTGCAAAACTAACTCCAATATTGATTCAGAATTTTAAAAGTTTTGATTCAGCATTTGTTTTTACCGCTGTCTCTCTCTGTATGAACGTGCAAACGGTGAATCTGCGTGTACAGATGCGCAGATGTACAAATCTACATTTGACAGACAGTTTGGGCTACTTATCAGAATTATGGGAATTATTGGGCTGACAAATTTTAATTGGATGAACATTTTTTTGTTTTATGTCTCACCCAGAATATAAACACACATATAAATACATTCAGATCTTTTACTTTAATCATTACTATTGGAATGTGAAGAGACTTTCAACAAGCACAACAAAAAATGTTTCTGAAGACAATCACCTACTGCACCTTTAAATTATACACACACACAATAAGTAAATGCAGTAAATTCCTGTAATTGAACCAGTTTGAAAGAAGCTGTTCAGGGGTGCGTTTCCAAAAATCATTGTTAGCCAACTAAGGTCGCAAGTTGTGTCGTTACAAACATAGCTGTAGCTACCTCTGGAGCTGTAGTTAGAAACATAGTTCCTGGCTGTGTTCTATTCCCACTTATCCCCCCTATGCCCTATTCATTTAGAACATTCTAACATTTAAAATTGGAATTGGAATTATTTAAAAAAAAATAAAACATTAAAGTCATCACTCTAAGGTGCAATTTGCTTTCAAAGTATTTTTTAGTTCAGTTTTAGCGATCTTCATGTTTACAATTGCGTTCCCTTCGCAGTGCACTTTGAAAACATTGATGTCATTTTGAACACAGCCGTGGCTCATGACCAAAGCTATTATTTAAAAGCGGAATTTATGTTACATCTCCAAAGCTTGTGAAAGCAAAAAACACAGCATACGTTAATGGTTTTAATTTATAGTAGGTTATTTATTAAGTATCTGTACTGTATATGACATGGGCCTGCTGGTTAGAACATTTCTGCAGTGGTTTGCATGTGTCAAATTGTAAAAGTAGACTTTTCAAAAAATAAATAAATAAACAAACAATATCCTCTTTAATAATAATAATAATCATTATCATCATCATCATCATCAACATCATCATCATCATCAACATTAATATTATTATTATTATTTTTAAAGTAGAATTTATTTCATTTCCTAATAAATAATAAATAATAAATTTCATTTTTTAATAAATAGTCTCATTATTTATTTATTTATATGATTTATATATATTATATTAGAATACATCTTAGCTTTTGTAAATTATTTTATGTTTTAGAATAGATTATGTAGTATAGTCAATAATATTAGTAAAGGAAACACAGGCCCTATATGTGCCATTTACAAATGATTCAATTAATATGGAAAACCAGTACATGTTTCTACCAAAACTAATATTGGATTATTTTTAAATGCGTGTTTGTGTAAAACAATATAATTTGCACAGAAATTATGGGGTTCTTCTCTAAAGAAGTTGTTACCTCCCCGTTTAGAGCATCATTATGGGCGTTTTACATTATAACTAACGTGGTTCAAACGATGGATCTGCGACAGAGAAACTAGGGGTTTTCTCAGCCTTATGTTTTAATCAGTGCTATCATTCAGTCCCTTAATGCTCTTCTGTGGTTAGATGATATTTGCCCTATATTGTACACAAATGAGGGTTGGCACGGTGGCTCAGTGGTCAGCACTGTCGCATCACAGCAAGAAGGTCGCTAGTTTGAGTATCGACTGGGCCAGTTGGCATTTCTGTGTGGAGTTTGCATGTTCTCCCTGTGTTCGCGTGGGTTTCCTTCGGGTGCTCCGGTTTCCCCCACAGTCCAAAGACATCCAGTACAGGTGAATTGGGTAAGCTAAATTGTCCGTAGTGTATGAGTGTGAATGGGTGTGTGTGGATGTTTCCCAGAGAAAGGAAGGGCATCCGCTGCGTAAAAAAACATATGCTGGATAAGTTGGTGGTTCATTCCGCTGTGGCGACCCCGGATTAATAAAGGGACTAAGCCGAAAAGAAAATGAATGAATGGATGTACACAAATGAGGGTTGGCACGGTGGCTCAGTGTTCAGCACTGTCGCCTCAAAGCAAGAAGGTCGCTGGTTAGAGTCCCAACTGGGCCAGTTGGCATTTTTGTGTGGAGTTTGCATGTTCTCCCCATTTTTGTGTAGGTTTCCTCCGGGTGCTCTGGTTTCCCCCACAGTCCAAACATGCGCTATAGGTGAATTAAATAAACTAACTTGGTCGTAGTGTATAAGTGTCAATGCGAGAGTGTATGGGTGTTTCCCAGTACTGGTTTGTGGATGGAAATCTGCTGCGTAAAACATATGCTGGAAAAGTTGGCAGTTCATTCCGCTGTGGCAATCCCTGATAAGTAAGGGACTTAGCCGAAGGAAAATGAATGAATGAATTTACACAAATGGCAAAACAGGATTTGACTATAAGACCTTTGAGGCGACCTTCGTCTTGTATTATGATTAATAAATAAATGCATGCTGCATGTGAACTGGAGAGATCGAGAAAGGAAAGGCTTTTTTTATTGGTAGTGTTAAAAATTTAACTGAAAAAATGTGTTTGTTAGGGAAAAGGGAGTGAAATTATTATAAAATATAAGTGATGAATGTAAAATGCAGTAAAGTTTAAATAAATGTCATTAAAAAAATGTAATAGCAAAACATTCAGCCTCACTTATGAAATTGCAAATATTAATACAGTAAA
Organism: Danio kyathit; assembly: GCA_903798195.1. Classification (NCBI taxonomy): domain Eukaryota; kingdom Metazoa; phylum Chordata; class Actinopteri; order Cypriniformes; family Danionidae; genus Danio; species Danio kyathit. The sequence goes on from LR812533.1 coordinate 50,408,246, forward strand.
TTTGGAGAATGAACAGGAGAAAGGAAAGACTGAGAAAGGAGAGACTTGTTTTAGTGCAAGTGTTTAAAATGAAATCAAAATGTATAAATAAAGTGAAATATTTAGGGTGGAAAATATGATGAAATTAAAATTAAATAAAAAAAATAATATATAATTAAAACGATAAATTTTGTAGTGAAAATGTAATAAAATAAAGAATAATGGCTTATTTTAAATAGATTAAAACATTTCATTTCAATTTAATTTAAACACTTCGAGAGAGTTTGAGAAAGGAAGGATTTTTTATATTTACATTAAAACATGCAATTATTATAAAATTATAATCACTAATAAAATTATTATAAAAATTATGATTTATTATGTTATAAAATATTTAATGTAACTTAGTACATGAAGAGTTCAGATGCAAAATCCTATAAATCCATCAGACCTCTTTTCTTGTAAATGAGCATTTTCTATCAGGCTCCTCTAATTAGGTTCAGAAGTTTCATCTTATATGTAATGAGAAGGTTATTAGCTAGTAAATAAAATACCTTTTTTTTTTAAAATGTCACTTTAGACAATTCTTTGGTTTTTAACAAGGTAGATTTTCTTTTGCGTCAAAACCAGCTAAATCCACTTCTGCTTTTTTGCAAAAACCTCTAAATGCACATATTGGGACAAGACGAAAAAAATCACGAAAGATGCAATTAGAAATTATTTTACCAAACATACAACACATTACACAGACCACTAAAAATTAAAAATATATAAATCTGTCAAGTAAGTGGTGGTTCATTCCTCTGTGATAAACCAGAGACAAAGCAGAAGGAAAATGAATAAATGAAGTCTGTCAAGTAAGTGCATTAATCAATAACATTAATACTGACATTAATTAAATCTTAACATTCTGTTGTCATTTCTAATATTTGGGATTTAAATTTAAAGCAAGTACAGCAATGTAAACATTGTAAACTAAGCTTAGTAGATTCAAATAATGTAGTGTAAAACATTATCAAACTGTGCATTGTCCATTAATATAAAAAGCTTATCAGGCGTATAGGTATTATGAAGTAATGTTAATAATTTATAGTTTTATACATTGTATTTATCTTTTTAAAAATAGCTTAAATTAGCAAATAATACACAAGGTAGGCCTACTGGGCAAAAAGGGGATGCCTCTCAGACAATTTCAGAAGCTGTCATTCATTCATTCTCACCATACTTAAGGTCTTGGTCTCTTGTTTATCCTCATAGCATCCACGTGTGATAAAAGAACGGCATCTTAACTCTGTCTTTCGTGAAACGCAATTACCATTAATGTACAGTAAATCAGACTATTTTAATATTTGATGATAAACAACTCTGGAGGTGAAGTAAATAGTAGCAGAGTCAAATTCTTATAGCTCTCAATGGAGTAAAATAGTATGAGAGTAGAAAACAAAATATTACATGAAAGAGTAAAATATTAACACTACATTGAGTAAAATTAACTCTTTCAAAAGAGTAAGTTTTACTCTTTCTAGAGAGGGACCAAATGTTGTCTTTTATAGAGTATAATTTCCTCAATTTGAGTTATTATATTACTCTGGAAAATTCACTGTGTGTATATACTGCACATCTGAGCAGTTTATTTCACATGCTGATAAAGCTTTATTCTCCTCTGTGATTCACTGACTGACCCTGTGACCCTCAATCAGTTTCTCCTGCCATCATTGACTTTACACAGTGTTCTGTGAAACTGGGAGCCTGAACTCGTAACCCGGCAACAAGCAGATCCGGACTCGGTCACGGCTGCCTTCATCTGTGCCCGAGAGAGAGAAACGGCTCTTATTTGAGCTCCCAATTGAAATCACATTGAAAGACGTGACAAATGAATGCTGTGTTTGCAGGAACGGCTCTGCAATAATATTCTTTACTGTAGTAATATAATCTAGTAAGTGAAGATTTGATGATTGGTTGTTTTGAATTGTTATTATTTCTTCTAATATGGGCTAAAAGAGGTGCATAGATGATGATTATATGAAATGAAAGATAGAGTATTCATATAGGATGAGTGATATAATGTTATGCACACTATGTAGGCATCATCTAATTAAAATAACATCTTAAGTGACTTATTTGAAACACTCTAAGGCCCCGTTTACACTAATACGTTTTAGTTTTAAAACGCATACGTTTTGCTATGTTACGCTATCCGTCCACACTACGCCGGAGTTTTCGAGCCCAGAAAACGGAGCGTTTTGGAAACGCTGGAGAGGCTGTTTTCATTCTAAAACGCTGCTGCTCCGTCTCAGTGTAGATGGGAAAACAGAGACATCTGAAAACGGAGGCGGGGCTGCAGACATTCACCTATCTGATCGGGGCTTTTTCCTCAATATTAAGTAGCCTTCATACAGTTCAGTCCTGCATCCTCTCCTTGTAAGTTCGGACTTCGCAAGTTTGATATGGAAAACAAACTCCCGAGTGTGTACTTTATAAAGTCATTCACATCACCCTGGCTATGCTGTTTCACTATCTTAACAATGAAATGAACATGATGAGGAACTGCCTATTTTTATTTTGATATTAGCAACTTAAAAGACATCAAAAATGTTGAGGCGTCGTGTAGCTGCATAATATGAGCGTCATCTTCATGCATATTTATAACAAAACGGAGCCTATAACATCACTGCCTCCTTTCGTTTTCATTGAAAATACGAAACATACCCTCTCTTTCATTGAATATCAGTTTTAATGATCAATAATGGCCATTATAAAAGTATAACGTGCATTAAGTTTATACAATAGAGAAAATAAAGGCAAGCAATCAGTCAGATGTGCTGAATCTGACAGTCCGACGCGCACAACTCTCGTATGGGTGTGTGCTCAAAGCACGCTGCAGCGCATGCCAAAGTGTGTGTGTGTGGTCACGTGATGTGCGTTTTCACCGTTTTCATGTAGACGGAGAGCTGCTCAGAAACGCTGGGTGAAACGCTAGTGTGGACGCGGATCGTTTTCATTCCAAAACGCCGTTTTAAAACTAAAACGTACTAGTGTAAACGGGGCCTAAGTAGGAAGCTACTCTATGGGCTCTATTTTTAAAATCTAGCCACAAAGTCTAAAGCGTTTGGTGCAAAATCATTAAGAGCATTTCCGAATCCACTTTTGCTATTTTAGGTACGGAAAAATATGCTCTGCGCCCAGGCGCATGGTCTAACAGGGCTGTGCTTATTCTACTAATGATTTATGGTTGTTTTTTGAGCATAACATGCATTAAACCAATCAGAGTCTCATCTCCCATTCCCTTTAAGAGTCAGTTGTGTCACGCCATGGCGCATTTGCTATTTACATGACGGACTTTATAAGTGGAAAAACTGAACGCTTCACTACGGAGAAAACAGTTAAACAGACCATCTGCAGCGCGAGAGTAATTAACCAACATTCTCCATTCAGTCTCTTTACTTTCTCTTTACTTTTACTCTTTTCTTTTCTCCTTTACTTTTGTGGATAAGGAAACAGTGGAAACTCACTCCACTGAAGACATCCCTTAGCCTACATCTTTAATTTCGTTTGTTAAGCATCAAGATTTGTTTCGAAACTATTTCTAAATTCAGTTCTAATTTCCAGCAAACGAATAAATGAACAATAATAACGAAGTGTGGTCAAAAAACTGAGTTATATCCAAACACATGTCCTGTTCTGATGCCCCATATGGTGATGCAGACGTCTCCAAAACCCCCCAGCTGGACAAATCTAAACTAGTTTTTATTAAAACATATATAAATATGCATATAATAAATAATACTGCTGATAATAATAGCATTATACAAATGAAGATTGTCATGAATAAACTGAAAAAACCCCAACATGAAGAAGACATGGCAGTGGTTTTTATATTTATGTAGAAAATAATAATTTTTGTAACATTTTAATCCTTTAATTTTTTTCATTTGTAAAGATATTTGTGTATTGCTGTACATCATGTGTGTATTAAGAAATGTGTAAGCGTGTGGACCCACATAGGCACATAACTAACGCGATCTGTGCTGGATTTTAGAGCAGCTTTCAGCTGGTCAATAGCGCAGTCTATTTTAGTTCCTCAGAAAAAGCAACACACCAACAATGTGCCATAACACACCTCCTTTGTAGACCAGAACACCCATGAGTCCACAAAGTGGCATGAATGGATTTGCTATTTATACAACATGGCGCAAATGTGAAAATTACAGTTGCATTGGTATGAAAATAGCAACAAATCACGCCATACACGTCTTGCACCTTATTGCGTTGAGTGTATGATAGGGACCTGTGCTGTCAAAATAGCCATTTTAAATGAATTTCATTCAAGAGTTCACACTTAGCTGATGATTGGTAATAAAGCGTGTTTGGCATGCTGTTCCGTGAGAGAGCCCTGAGCTCAGAATATCCTTGAGCCCGGGGCTCCCTCCCGTTTGGAGGGCGAGAGGAGAGTTTGAGCTCAGGTGGTCTCGAGAACTCCCCTACTGTGAACTGCTGGGATATATCTGACTAAGAGTTGCCTTAGGATGCTATTTTGATTAGTCAATTTTCCTATGGTGCCTGTCTTTGAACGGTGGGAGGAAACCGGAGAACCCGGGGAAAACCCACGCGAACACGGGGAGGACATGCAAACTCCGCACAGAAACGCCAACTGGCCCAGAGAGGAACGCACCAGTGGCGTTCTTGCTGTGAGGCAACAGTGCTACCCGCCGTGCCGCCCTATCGGAGAAGGGGAGGAGTAGGGGTGGAAGGGGGGATGACTGGAGCAAAAATCTCTGGTAATTTATAGTGTGTCAGTGTTCATCTGATTGGCGCAATATGCCGAGTTAATGCGGTACCAGCTGTGTTTAATCATAAGCACGTGATCCTCTCGAAATTAGTTTATAAATAAACCACACATAGTGTTTGGTAATAGTGTGCCGCAATGGTTATTATGTTTTAAATAAAACTGTAATATAGCATTAAATTCGTGTAAAAAAAAAAACACATATTAATGCAGTCATATTTGTTATGCTTTCATATTTCATTAATAGGTTTGAATTGGTTTATTTTTCAAAATTTGTAGTTTTCATTGTAATTTTCAAGTTTATTATATTTTAATATTTTATTTCTTTTTAAGAATTTTGTATAGTTTTTTTAATTTGTGATTTTAATTTTGTTTATTTTAGTTTTAGATTAATCAAAATCAAAATTTCCATGGCATATGCTGTTTTAGTCCTTTTAATCATTTTGTATATATATTTTTATTATTATTTGTAATTTTAATTTTGTGTTTATTTTTTGGCTTTAGTTTTAAATTAAACTTAAAATTTCCCATGGCATCTGCTATTTAAGATTTTAAGTTTTGTGGAAAGAAATCATTTTTATTATTTTATTTTTATATACAGGAATTGATGAACTGATTAAATGAAGTGAAAAATATAAATCAATTATTAATAATAAATCAATTATTAAAGTCAATAAATACTATTATTGAAAAATAAATGTAATGAAAATATGTTTGAGTTTAATTTTAATTTTAACAATGAACACTGTATGTAATTTTATTTTCAGATGGGTTAACTAAAATAAATATATAAATCATTAAATCATTTAAAAGTTGTTATGGATAAGGGGTGGCATTGTGGCCTCAGTGGTCAGCACCGTCGCCTCACAGCAAGAAGGTCGCTGGTTTGAGCTGGTTTCAGTTGGCATTTCTGTGAGAAGTTTGCATGTTCTCCCCGTGTTGGCGTGGGTTTCTTCCGAGTGCTTCGGTTTCCCCCACAGTCCAAACACATGCTGTATAGGTGAATTGGGTGAACTAAACTAGCCGTAGTGTATAAGTGTCTGTGTGAATGTGAGAGTGTATGCGTGTTTCCCAGTACTGGATTGCAGCTGGAAGGGTAAAACATATGTTGGAATAGTTGGCGTTTCATTACGCTGTGGCGACCCCTGAAAAATAAGGGACTGGATAAAATAAAAAATTTGAAAGACAATTATTTAAATTTTTATATTACGTTTAATATAGAAAAATGATGCATTTGTAAATTAAAACATTTTATTATAATATAATATTTGAATATACATTTTGCAGATAATTATTAAGAATGATCATTGTATTTGCAATCAATATTTCTCACATAATGGAGTGCTTCTCCAATATCTCCATTGTAATGCTGCCAAAATTCAGTGTCTTTATTTTCTATCGTAACCTCACTGATGCCTCAAAATGTTGTTTAGCTTTTGCTTAAAATAATAATGTTGTAAAAATGTTTGATATACAGTTTGACATAAATCCACGTCTGCTTTTATTATGTTATGCACGCTTTTACAAGAAATTTATAGCTGCTTCAACAAATGCAATTAGTTTATGCAGCGTGTCATAAGATAGAAAGCATCATTAAAGCAGCAAATGCGAGACTCGAGTGGAACGATGAAGCTGTCAAGACCAGAGAAATGAATTTGAGGACTCGTGTGAACGTCTGAAGCTTTAGCACATATTTGTTTTTCGTGCCCTTTTCACAGCCTGTAAGTGCTTCTGCTCAGTCAGATGGCATTACCTTGAGCTCGGCCATCAGAAACTCAGATTTTTAATGCTTTTGCACTGCATGGTTTGCAGAGCTGGTAGTAATGGATTATTTGGAATCTGGATTATGTAATGAGATTCCATTTGTAGAGTAAACTACTTTTTAAATAATCATAATCAGACCGCAGTTTTGTACTTTTTTTTTAATAAATGTTTTGTAAAGTTACTTTTTTTTACATTTTCAGTTTTTTGTAATAAACCTGATGTTTTTTTTGTTTTTTTAAATATGTTTTTACCATACTTTTGATGGTAAAATTCTGGCAACCATACTGTAGTTTCACTGATTAAAAAAAAAGTTTTTACATTTTGTTTTTGCGTAAGAAACCTAATGGTTTTTACTATGAATTTTGTCTACCAGATTTTTTTATGGTAAAGTTCCAGCCTGATCTCACGAGGAAACGTAAGAATTTTACGTTTTGTCAGTTTAGTGGCTAATTCGTACGAGTTCAGTCATACGAAAATGTACGATTTTAAAAAGGAGGCGTGGCACCCAACCCCACCCCTAACCCCAACCGTCATTGGGTGATGAGCAAATTGTACTAATTTGTACGAATTAGATCATACGAATTCATACGAATTAGCCACTAAATCAAAAAGTTACGAATTGTCGTGAGATTGCGTTGAAAGTTCTGTCAAGCACAGCTGCCATTTTTTATCGTAAAACTTATGGTTGATTTTTCACAGTGTTTTTTTACAATTCATTGATTCACCTGATTTAAATATATATATTTTTTTATATATATTTCTGTAATAAACCTGATTTTTTTTTTTGATTACTACATTGCTGCCGCCTTTTTGACGATGAAGTTTTGGCAACCACATCCATTGTTTTTGTCATAAAATTTACAGTTTATTATTTAGAGTGCAGTTAGTTGTTCACAATTCGTTGATTCACTTTATATTTTACATCTTTTATTTTTTCGTAGGAAACCTGATATTTTTACTATAATGCTACCGCATTTTTGATGGAAAAGTTCCGTCAAACACCGCATTTTTACTGTGAAATACACAGTGGATTTTTTACAGTGCATTTAGATGTTCACAATTCATTGATTCACCTGATTTTTCTCTTTTTGCATTTAATTTTTTTGTAAAACCTGATATTTTTTTTACTACGTTGCTACCAGATTTTTGACGATAAAGTTAAATCAACCCCAGTTAACATTTTTACCGTAAAGTTTACGGATGATTTTTTTTACAGTGGTTTTTCACAATTCATTGATTCACCTGATTTTTCTCTTTTTTTTTTATATTTTATATATTTCTGTAATAAATCCGATTTTTTTTTACTACATTGCTACCGCATTTTTGACGATAAATTTTTGGCAACCACATCGATTGTTTTTGGCCTAAAATTTACATTTTATTATTTAGAGTGCAGCTAGTTGTTCACAATTCATTGATTCACCTGATATTTTACATCTTTTATTTTTTTCTAGTAAACCTGATATTTTTTACTTCGTTACTACCACAATTTTGATGGTAAAGATCTGGCAACCACAGCTGCCGTTTTTACCATAAAATTTACATTTTTTTTTTTTTTTTTTTTTTTACAGTGCAGTCAGTTGTTCACAATTCTTTGATTCACCTCATTTTTCTCTATTTTACGTTTATGTTGTTTCGTAGTAGACCTGATATTTTTTACTACATTGCTACCACATTTTTGATGGTAAAGATCTGGCATCCATAGCTGCTGTTTTGTATTGTAAAATTTCCAGTTTATTTTTTACAGTGCAGTTAATTGCTCACAATTTTCTGTTTCACCTAATTTTTCTCCCTTTTTAAATTTAGATTTTTATTTATTTATTCTTTTATTTATTTTTTGCTGTAAACTTTTTTTTTTTACTATGTTCCTACGGCATTTTTGACGGTAAAGTTCTGGCAACCAAAGCTGCTGATTTTACCGTATTTATTTTTTTACAGTGGTTGTTTAAAGTCCATTGTTTCACCTGAAAATTGTCTTTTTTTTACATTTAATATTTTTTATAACAAACCTGATATTTTTTTACTGTGTTGCTACCACTGTAATGACGGTAATGTTTTGTCAACCACAGCTGCCATTGTTACTGTAAAAAAAAAGTTTTTTTAATACAGTGCAGTTAGTTGTTTGCAATTCATTGATTCACCTGATTATTTTTTTACATTTATATTTTTACATAATAAACCAAATAAGTTTTTGCTGCCACTGCATTTTTGATGGTAAAGATCTGGCAACCACAGCTGCCATTTTTTTTATCGTAAAATTTAGTTTATTTTTTACAGTGCAGTTAGCTGCTCACAGTTCACTGTTTCACCTAATTTTTTTCTTTTTTTTTTTAAAGTTTGATTTTTAATTTATTTATTTATTTATTTTTTTTTGCTGTAAACCTGATTTTTGACAGTAAAGATCTGGCATCCACAGATGCCATTTTTAGCGTAGTATTTACAGTTTATTTTTTGCATTGCAGTTAGTTGTCCACAATTTGTTGATTCACCTCATTTTTCTAAATTTTTTGGTTTTTAATCTCCCTCTTAAAGCCACACACTGTGGACAAAATAAATAAAACAAATGTTAAAAAAGATTACAATAATTTTATATTTACATTTTACTCTTATTTACCTTTATTTGCCAAGCCTTTAGTTACTTTATTTTAGTAAATTGTCTAATTTTAGACAATTTTGTTAGGCCAAAAATGTAAAGTGTTTCTGCTAATAAACTGTATGTTAACAGAATTAAAGAACTCCCTCATTTTTGTGGCTTCAGTCATTGTTGGGATACTCTTTTAAACATGGCAGCATTAACAATTCATATATCGATATATACACCATTATCATGTGATCATTATAATTATGGAATAAAAATATCAAAATTACATATAATAATTTCACACATCCCTATCCAATTGTAATCCAAAAGTAGTCAGATTACATGACCATACACGTGATCTAATAAATGATATTCCTGACTACTAATCCTGTTACAATTCATAGGTAATCTAGCCAGCTCTGTTGCTTTGCTAACCGTGATTAACCCCAGTGTTTATGGGCTGGATTTGTCCACACAAGGATCTCTCAGTGTGTGGATGAAAGGTGCTGGAAGAAAAAGGTCATTCACAATCAGAGCTCAGAGGGGAAGCCAGTCTTTACGTCTCCGTCAATCACAGACGCACTCAAAAATACTGTTGAAATCATTTTTTTAGGTGCTCAGAGTCAATCGCTGGCTGATTGTCAAGAATTGTTCTTTATAAAACAGACGTCTGGAAAAAGGACGTGCTGATTTGATGTGATTTGAGGGGAATGAAGAGGAGCAGCAAAACAAAAACTGTTTTGATTTAAAGACCCCGTGGAATTAAAAAATAACAATTTTTAGATGTTAGTATCGGTATGCTAGAAATAAGGATGTCTATAAGCTAGTGCGCTCCAAAACAGTCACAAAATTCACATTTAGAAGATATAAAAATCCAAAGCTTTCAGTCTGTCACTTCCGCATAAATGGATCAATGACTTTTTTGATGTCACCTCATACTTTAGTTTCTCATCAAATCTTCTGACCAATCAAATGCTCTCTAGTATCTGACATGCCCCGCCCCCTTCAATATGCTTCTCATGGCTGTTTCTTAATACGCGTACTTGCGTTCTTGTGTCCTTGTGAAATGTCATCAACCGTCGCCGGAGTACTGTTCCGATTTTATGTTCACATCTTGCCAATTACAGATAAAAATCCCGGATGTGTACTTGCTCTGCCCCTTTTGCCAAGGCTGCATCGAGAAGTGACTTGTGCGAACTTGCGAAGCACAGGTGTCCTAGAATGCATTGCAGGAGTTTTTCAGGTGAGAATGTAGTTCATTTAAACTCAAATCGGCAGTTTATTCACAAAGATAGCACGTCTTTGACGATGTGCCTCAGCTTATGCGGACTCTGAGCCCCAGCCTGTCAGCGGGAGCTCTGTCATCTCATCCCCTGGCGAGAGCAGCTTTACATCGGCCAGTCCTTTTTGGATGTACCGCTGGATTGCATCTGTCCATTGTAGTTAAAACATGATATTTAATCCATCTTGTGTTTATCTAACGAACAGTTTTTGGTCTTTTAAGTCTATTATTTGTTCTCAGATGTATTATTTTGGCAGTTTTTTGTTACGTTTTATAATTGTCTTTATGTTACTGTGTTGTACGCTGTTTGTTTTTGTTTACCAAATTGCCTAACATTGGGCCTGTTTCAGTAAGGAGGTTTAACCAACTCGGAGTTTAAACTTGAACTCTGAGTTGACTTACCAAGAGATTAAAAACTCAGAGTTTTCGGTTTAAGAATAGCTGATCTAAGTTAGGTCAATTAACTTTGAGTAGACCAACTCAGAGTTATGCTGCGGTCACACTGGACTTTACTCCCCATAGACTTCCATTCATACGCACGCGAATGCGTCAGACCGGAAACGCAAGGTCATGCGTCAAGTTTCGCAGGTCGCTGCGGTGCAAAGTTCAAGCTTGGTGAACTCTGACCTGCGAAATCGCATTACTTGACTGCGTGAGACCAATCGAGGATCAAAACATGATCTCTCTGGACAGAAATTTAAAACATGGAGCAATCGCTCGCTTTTTTTAATGTCTAATCATTTTGTTTAATCGTGCCCCTTTTCGCAGCGCCGTACGACAGAATTTCGCAAGCTCAAACTCTAGTGTGACCGCAGCTTTAGGCGCACACACCGCAACTATAAAAAGGTATTATCAATGACGCTCTGATATTACAAGTCACCATGGTCCATGGCTCCAGCTGAACTTGATGTGCTCATGCAGCAAATATGACCATATTAAAAACAAAGCAACACCACTGCATCGGCGAAACAGAGAAAGTTAGAGTGGGAAAACATAGTTGCTCAAGTTAATGCGTAAGGTTATATTAAAAGTATTTAAAGTATTTAAATATTTAAGTATAATAAAATTAGTAATGTAATGTGTGACGTTTATAGACTTTTCACTTGAAAAAGTGAGAAATTTCCCGTAATTTTGAAGTTATTTCAGATGTAATTGCAATAAATGACATCAAATAGGCTACTGCATATTTTCTATAACAAATTTGACAAAACAAGAATGCATTTAACCTTAACTCAATGTTCTGTGGAAATGTTTAATTTCCCACTTTTACACACGATGATCAGTTTAAGATAACATTTCTAAAATTGAGTTTTTAATAGATGTAAAAGTGCACTTGTGTTGTGTACGTTCATGATGACCACAGCTCCGCTCTCGAGATTTACAACCCTCGCTGGGTGTGTGTGGTGTCTGTACTACTGTGCCGTGAGCTAACGCTGACCTATTAGCGGAGATACAGCAGAAGAATATTATAGTTCCCATTCATGTTCCTATTTAAGTAAATATTTATATAATATGCGGCGCTATAATTATTGAGATATTCTAAAATCTCGGATCACTCAGTAAGTGTTTTGTTTTTTGCCTCTCTCTCCTGAATTGTATCTTACTTCCTTTTTCTAAATGCTACCTCCCGTTGACCTGTTTGTGTATATGGTCGGGGGGGGGGGGGGTCCAATTTCACTATATGACAGTGTATGTGAATACATGGAAGTATATGTGACAAATAAAGGCATTGATTGATTGATTGATTGATTGATTAATTGATTGATTGATTGATTGATTGATTGATTGATTGATTGATTGATTGATTGATTGATTGATTGATTGATTGATTGATTGATTGATTGATTGATTGATTGATTGATTGATTGATTGAAGAAAACCCAGAAAAGATCGATACATTTACTTAAGAATCGATCCTTTTGATACATTCCTAGTGTCGAAAATATCGATACTTCGGGATCGATCCGGCTATCCCTAAACGTCAGTTCAGATGATCTGGTCAGAGTGACTGTTATATCCCGTCGACTAGGGGGGGCCAAGTCGGAGCACTCACTCTGGTCCCCCGGGGTCTGCGCTGGTTGGGGAAATTCCAAATTGAACCAAAACAATCAATTACAATTGGCTTAAGATTGGCAAGCAAAATTCGGGACATTGCAACCTGCAGAACCTGGGAACTTAAAAAAAAAAAAAACTGTTATATCCTGACTGTTATATTCCATGCTGGACCTGGTTGTTTTCTTTTTTGATTTTTTTTTTTTGTCATTTGCAAAGCCTGGTTGGTGATTTGTGGGTGCATCATTTGACCCGAGACCCTGATCTGTCTTCTTTGGCATGAGTGGGGAGCTCGATTAGCTAGACCCTCCCGCCTGTCATTTTAGTCATTTTGTTCACGTCATGATCTAAGTTCACTATCATACATACGTCAGGTAGAATTCACTATCATGCACATGTTGGTAAAATAAGCGTAATCTAGAGGCCTTTGCCTTTCATATAAGCCACTTCTGATAACAAATGATCAACTAGAAGTCAAGTTATTATTTGCTGTTCCTAAAACTTGGATAGACTTTTGTCAGGTAGTTTATATTCCAATGCAATCTCACGGCTATTTGTAACTTTTTGATTTAGTGGCTAATTTGTATAAATTCGTACGATCTAATTCGTACAAATTAGTACGATTTGCTCATCACCCAATGACGGTTGGGCTTAGGGGTGGGGTTGGGTGCCACGCCTCTTTTTTAAAATCGTACGACTGAACTTGAACAAATTCGTACGAATTAGCCACTAAACTGACAAAACGTAAAATACTTACGTTTCCTCGTGAGATCAGGCTGTATATTCAGCAGTGCATCTTTTTAGGTCAACAAATGGGTGTTTTCTCAGGGGTTTGACCTCTAGCTTGTGTTCAAGTATGCGTGTCTGCTCTGCCCCAAAGCAGATCTCACATTTCTCATTTGCTTTATTCTGTCTGTAGCTGTTCTGTCATGTAGATTAAAGGTCATTTAAGGATTAGAGACGTCATGACCGTAAAATCCATTAACTGTTTTTGTGTTGAGCAAAAAAAAAAATCTGCATTGCTGACAGAGATTATGAGACTGACAGGATGACTTGTGTCTTGGAGAAATAATTGTTTCAGTTGCAGCTTTTTGTTGTTGTCCTCGCGAGGTTCAGACATGAGTCTCATTTGTTTCTACTGTGACTTCTAAGCTGATTTTAGGAGAAATATCTGGTTTTGAATGAAGCATGATTTAAACTACTGTTAACAAATTATATATAAAAAAACACGTCATATTTGATTTTTGATGTGTTTTTTGACGGCAGTTTTAGATGTAAATTTAATGTTATTTTGACATCAAGGTAGTTTAGAAATACATTGCATTGTAGAGATACAAAATCCAATGCAAATTAGACATTTTTATTGAAGCTTTTAGATGATTAAAACATTTCATCTAAACTAATCTTACCAAAGTTCTTTTGTTTCTACTTTTGCTGTCCATTAAAGTTCTATTGTGGTTTAAAAAATATTTTCATTTCCATTACTTTGGGAAGAACATAGCTTTATTTTTTCACCTTTAGTACTTTGTGTTGCAGGTGATTTTCTGATTGAGCATCATGTCAGCTTCTCTTTGACCAAAGTCATTTTTATTATTCTTTATTTGTTGAACATACAGTGAAAAGTGGAAAGTATTTATAGCGCTTCACTTTTCCCACATTTTTTTATGTTACAGCCTTATTCCAAAATGGATTAAATTAATTTATTTCCTCAAAATTCTCCACACAATACCCCATAATGACAATGTGAAAAAAGATTTTTAAATTGTTGCAAATTTATTAAAAATAAAAAAGCTGAAAAATCACATGTACATCAGTATTCTCAGCCTTTGCCGTGAAGCTCTAAATTGAGCTCAGGTACATTCTGTTTCCACTGATCATTCTTGAGATGTTTCAGCAGCTTCATTGGAGTTCACCTGTGGTAAATTCAGTTGATTGTACTTGATTTGGAAAGGCATACACCTGTCTATATAAGGTCCCAGGATTGACAATGCATGTCAAAGCACAAACCAAGCATGAAGACAAAGGAATTGCCTGTAGACCTCCGAGACAGGATTGTCTCGAGACACAAGGCTGGGGAAGGTTACAGAAACATTTCTGCTGCTCTGAAAGTTCCAATGAGCACAGTGGCCTCCATCATCTGTAAGTGGAAGATGTTTGGAACCACCTGAACTCTTCCTAGAGCTGGCCGGCCATCTAAGCTGAGTGATCGGGGGAGAAGGGCCTTAGTCAGGGAGGTGATCAATAACCCGATGGTCACTCTGTCTGAGCTCCAGCCTTCTTCTGTGGAGAGAGGAGAACCTTACAGAAGGACAACCATCTGTGCAGCAATCCACCTATCAGGCCTGTATGTTAGAGTGGCCAGATGGAAGCCACACCCTGCCTGGGATTTGCCAAAAGGCATCTGAAGGACTCTCAGACCATAAGAAACTAAATTCTCTGATCTGATGAGTGAAGCATGGTGGTGGCAGCATCATGCTGTGGGGATGTTTTTCAGCAGCAGGAACTGGAAGACGAGTCAGGATAGAGGGAAAGATGAATGCAGCAATGTACAGAGACATCCTGAATGAAAATTTGCTTCAGAGTGCTCTTGACCTCAGGCTGGGGCGACGGTTCATCTTCCAGCAGGACGATGACCCAAAGCACACCGCCAAAATATCAATGGAGTGGCTTCACAACAACTCGGTGAATGTCCTTGACTGGCCCAGCCAGAGACCAGACCTAAATCCTATTGAACATCTCTGGAGACATCTGAAAATGGCTGTACACCGTCGCTTCTCATCCAACCTGATAGAGCTTGAGAGGTACTGCAAAGAGGAATGGGCAAAAATTCCCAAAGACAGGTGTGCCAAGCTTGTGGCATCATATTCAAAAAGACTTGAGGCTGGAATCGCTGCCAAAGGTGCATCAACAAAGTATTGAGCAAAGGCTGTGAATACTGATGTACATGTGAATTTTCAGCTTTTTTATTTTTAATAAATTTGCAACAATTTCAAGAAATCTTTTTTCACATTGTCATTATGGGGTATTGTGTGTAGAATTTTAAGGAAATAAATTAATTTAATCCATTTTGGAAGGCTGTAACATAAAAAAATGTGGAAAAAGTGAAGCGCTATCAATACTTTCCGGATGCACTGTACGGAGAAAGCGATAGATTACAATGTCACCTGACATACATGGAACACACGTATAGGCATGATTTGCATTGTATTGTTGTATTTGCGTTGACCCTATTCTGCAATGTGGATGTGCGCTCTTTTAGAACTTCAATTTCCTATGGGAGAAATGACTAGGAGTAATAAACGGCAGAAAAAGGTCAAACTTCTTTCTCTACAAACAAGTGTGTTCATGACTATACAGACAAAGTAGGAAAAGAAAACATCAGTTTGCAACATCAAACAGGTGAATGAGCTGTTTTTATCATCTAAAAATCATGGAAGGGAATGGGACCGGAAGTTTCAAACCATTTATTTGGGCTGTGGTATACTACAAACTAATAATGTCCAGCATGTTCTGACCTAGAGAAACTTGTTTATGCTTTTATCAGCAGCAGGGGGGATTACTGTAATGGACTCCTCACCGGCCTTCCTAAAAAGACCAGAAAATCAGAACCAGAAAATCAGATTACATCACACCTGTCCTCAGGTCTTTACACTGGCTCCCAGTTACATTCAGAATAGATTTTAAAGTATTATTACTGGTCTATTAACCACTAAATGGCCTAGGACCTCAATACATTACAGATATGCTCACTGAATACAAACCTAACAGATCCCCTAGATCTTTAGGATCATATAAACTAGAAATTCCAAGAGTTCAGTCAAAGCAGGGTGAATCGGCCGTCATCTAATGTGCCCCTCGCTGCTGGAATCAGCTTCCAGAAATGATCAGATGTGCTTCAACATTAGACACAATCAAATCAAGACTGAACACACATCTGTTAAGCTGTGCCTTTACTGAATGAGCACTGTGCTACGTCCCACAGATCGCACGATTATGTTTTTCTTTTCTTTTTTATTCCTTTATAACCTGTTTTTAATTATTTTATTCTGTTGTTTTTATTTTCTTATACTTTTATTCTTGTTTATGTAAAGCACTTTGAATTACCATTGTGTATGAAATGTGCTATATAAATAAACCTTGCCATGCCTTGGATGTTTAACTTGTTTTTTCTGTGCGCGCAGGTGGGATTTTCGAGACGCTCGAGAATGAACCGATTAGCGTGGAGGAACTCGCCTTCAAATTCGCTGTGACCAACATTAACAGAAACAGGACTTTAATGCCCAACACGACCCTGACCTACGACATCCAGAGAATCAACCTGTTCGACAGCTTCGAGGCCTCCAGACGAGGTTTGATGCTTCCTTTTACATCTCTTACACTTTTCATTCCCTGCACAAATGAATCACTTCATGCATTTCTTTGGACTCAAACCCATGACTTGGACTTTTGACAGCATGTTTTACCACTTGAGTTAAAATATTATTGCAGAAAAAAAGATGATTTCAAAAATTCCCAAATTGCACAAATGGTTTCTGCACTAATCCACTTGGTCTCGCAACACAAAGCCCTTGTGATTAAGCAAAGTGTGGAATATAAAGACACTGCATACATATGTGTCAGTTTGCAGGTGTCTGTCTGTGTCTCCGTACCTTAGACAAACTGCCAGTCTCTGTTCAGGGTCAGTTGATTCACTGAAATTGGTGGTCATCTTTTTAATATGTGGTTTCATTATTGCTAGAAAAGTATAAAACCAAGCCATGGAAATCCTGAAGTAAACTTTGAATGGGTCTGGATAATCCTGCAGCTCTTTGATAAGGAGGTGCAACTCTCCTTTTTCTCTTCACAATCTAAGGATGGGATGGACCCAGTGGTGTAGTCCTAAAAAAAAAAAGGTGGTGTACTATTACACCCGACCTAAATTTTAAATGAAAGTAGGCAAAGAAACGACCAAAGTCAATGTTCCTTTGATTCATTTACTATATATACTGTATGTATATATATATATATATATATATATATATATATATATATATATATATATATATATATATATATATATATATATATATATTATATATATATATATATATATTAGTGCTGGGCCGTTAACGCCGTTAACGTGCTGCGTTAACGCGAGACTCTTATCGCGCGATAAAAAAAAAATTTCGCCGTTAATCTATTCTCAAAGTTGGGTTGGGAGCTGGGTCTATTTTACGCAAGCTATGATGGCTTTCACCTTGATATATTACCGCGGATGTATACCTGACTGGTGTGCCGTCTGCTCTTTTGAATCAAATCAGCAGAGGCTCTAACTGCAGTTGGGCAGATTCACTTTTCATTTATTCCTTCGTGACAAACTGGGGTATTAGACGCAAATACGGAGTAAGGACAGGTGAGAGAGTTATGAAATTTAATGACGCATGCCAAATGGTAAGAAAAAAAACTTCCGCATTTCACGATGTGTGTGTGTGTTTGTGTATGTGTGTGTGCCGTCCTTTCTGACAGCCGCGTGTGGACCTTGTCGGAAAATATGGCGAAAGGTCCTAAAGACCGCGGTGTTTACTTCAATAATGCCACTAATATCTGCATACTCCACGTCTTAATTCCATTTCAGTGATGACTTTAGTTAGATTAAGCTCATCAGAATTCGCTGTTTGGAGCTTATGTAGGCCTACAGTTCAAAATTCATGTTTAACTGAATAAACAGTTAGTAAACACGAGTACATCTTATTGAACAACATTTATTTTCATCACCAATTATCATAGTAGAACAGTTTCTCAAGCAGTTTGTGATGCATTTTGGAAACATTTTGGAGAAGAGACCCTGGTCTAATGCGACACCCGGCTTGAGAAACCTGTTCTTAAAGACTTATTATTTGGGTAACACACATATTCTGAATACCTTCGGCAGAATTCAAATGAGCCATTTTAATCTAGATTAATTTTGAAATTAATCTAGATTAAAAAAATTAATCTATGCCCACCTATAATATATATATATATATATATATATATATATATATATATATATATATATATATATATATATATATATATATATATATATTTTTTTTTTTTTTTTTTTTTACATCAGTTACCTGTAACTATTAACTTCCACAGAAGGAAAAACAAATACTATGTCAATGTAAGTCAATGGTTACAGGTTTCCAGCTTTCTTCAAAATATCTTCTTTTGTGTTCAACAGAAGGAAAAAAAGACAAACCGGTTTGTCACAAGTAAAGGTTGAGTAAATGATGACAATTTTCATTTTTTTGCGTAAACTATCCATTTAAAAAGAAAGAAATTCAAACAAATTTGTCTGTTTTAAAGGGAGATGCTGATAGTCTAATCCTAATGATTTATGTTTAGCTAATAGTGCCCCCCCAGCAGACTCGGAGATTGGCTGTATTTATACAGTATGTAGCTTATTTAATCATTTTAATATAAAAAAAAAGAGTCAATCAAGATAGTTACAACAATTTAGTTGACATTGAAAGACAGCTTTTTAACTTTCTTTACTGGCTTATTACTTTACATTTAATAGGTTCCTTTAAACATCAATCAGCCATTATTTTTGATTGTCACATTCGTGCATGCTTGTTTTAAACCAAACTATTAGGAGTCTGTCTTCTGTTGTCGCTATTATATACTAGTAGTTACCCTTTTAAATCGGATATTGTTACGCGGTTTATGAGTAGTCTTTGCTTCATTGTTTTAGTGTTTTATTATAGTGTCGTTCCCTGTAGCGGTAGGCATGATTAAGACATGTGAAATACTGTTTTACAGGGGCGATTTTAGGATTTCTCTCGCCCTGAACAGATGTGGTTTGCTGATTAAATGAGCAATCGAGCTGAAAACGGAGCGGCGGAAGTCTGCCACTGTTTTCATATCAAAATTAAAGGTGACTGAGGCGATCATTTAGTAGTGTACAGTTCATGAGCTAATCGCAAAACCTTTAAGGGTGCTGAATAGAAATATAAGAGGGCTAAAGCGACACCCATGCTGTTTCATAAATTTACCTGAACTGACTTGTCGTGGTCTTCGAAAAACTCTCACGAAATTTTCTCACAGCAGCTGCGGTCATCAGGTGCGGGGAATAGCGCAAGTTAAACAAAAATGCACCAGTTGCAACAAATTAAGATGCGAGTTAAAAAACCTTTGTTACACAGTTAAAGGGGACGCAAATACACATAAATTAGGGAAGTTTCATCAGAAAAACAAGTGAGTATACCGAGGGTATACGCAATTATGGATCCTAAGACGTGGTAATACCCAAACAGCTCATGGAAAAAAGTAAGCATACCGAGTATACGTGCGTATAGCAAGGACTACACCACTGGATGGACCCAATATTTCCACTTTCATTCTGTATTGTTTTCTGAATTATTTCGCAATGGATTAATTAATATGCATCGGACTCTGTGTGAAAGGTTTGTGTGCATGCAGCATGACGAATTTGCCGGATTTGAGTACGAAAAAAATGCATATGAAAATTTCAGACTTTAGTGTGCAAAGACCTTCAGTATTAGTATTAAGAAATGAGTCCTACGACGTGACGCTTATTAAAGGTGCTGCATGTAAGTTTTTGACTCTTCTAAAGGATAAAAATACCATAATATGTTTGCAGATATTTAAGAAACATGCTACATGAGCATTCTTGTTTATCTGAAAAACAGTGCTGGAGTCAGATATTCTGCTTTGAAATGTGAGTTACGTGCCGGAACGGCTGTCTCTGTTTTGGTTCTTTTAACCCGGCCAATGCCAGTTTAGCCAATTATACCAACTATTTCAGCACCCCGGTTTGCCTTGTTGGAAACTGCGTATTTCATCTATTCATTCAGAAAGGCTCTCAAAGCATGTGCCCATGAGTGAAATGCAACCTCCAGTGGACAGTAGCTGACACCGAAATGAGACTCAGATTCAGAGCTCCACATGAGATGGTTATTAATTAGCAAATAATATAAATATCACGAATGTAAGCATTAGGTGAGCAGGTTACATTGTAATCTGTGTCCTAACAACACGATATGTGACGAGATTTGCAGTGATAAGCAGTTTGGCTGTTTGCACCAGACGAAACATGACAGAAATTAAAATACAGCCATTCAAAAGCACAGAATATGCACTTAGTCGTGAAATAGTAAGATTTATAATCTGATTAATATATATTAAACCTCTTTAACATTATTAAATGTGGATGCTGAATCACTGATATGTGTTGGTTTGTGTTATTTTGCAATTCTAAAGTTCAATTTTAAAGGGTTTATTTTATTTTCCAGATCTGAGGTGAACTATCTGCTGCTGCTTTCAGTAGTATGGCAATAAATGTCACGTAGGATGGCATTCAAACATTGTTAGCATTTAACACTGAATAAAGCACATGAGGTATACCTGAGGTGATCATTGTCGGGTTTCTGTTGTTCACCTTTGAGAAATAGAAGCCGTTTCTAATATATAAATTCGAGGTGTTGGTTAGGACAAAAACTCCTTTTAATATGGAAAATATTCCTTCTATCGCGTGCCGTTGCTTTTATATAGAACACGACTTAAATCAGCCTTTAGGCTCACTACTCAGACTAGCTCCTGTTGGTGTCATCAATCTGGCAACCTGCACTTGCGTTTGTTTTGATCCAGGAATGCAATACCTAGTTCAGCCACTTGGTGTCAAACCTACATACTGCAGCTTTAATAATGAGTATAACTGGCAACACGGACCAGTGCAGTCTGCGGCTGTATGATTCACAAAAATAGCACTACATAGGAGATTATTTCAGACTACACTTCAATAGACGAGATTTCTTTTTATTAATCAGAATGCTGTTTCACTTCTTCACAATAGGAAGAAAACACTATTGAAACGTCTCTTTTTAACATGTTAAATTTCAGTTGAGGTAAATGCTTACACTGTTTTTTTTGTGTTGTGGTCAGCCTGTGATCAGCTTGCTCTCGGTGTGGCCGCAGTGTTCGGGCCGTCCCACAGTTCTTCAGTGAGTGCGGTTCAGTCCATCTGCAATGCACTGGAGGTTCCTCACATCCAGACCCGCTGGAAACACCCATCCGTGGACAACAAAGACAGCTTCTACATCAACCTGTACCCGGATTACGCCTCCATCAGCCGCGCCGTGCTGGACATCGTGCAGTTCCACAAGTGGAAAGCCGTGACTGTGGTTTACGAGGACGCTACAGGTGCGCACACTACAATTACACATTACAAATGTGTCCAATTTAAAATGAGACCAATAAAATCTGTCTTAAAAATGACGGCGAGAAACTAGACACATACACACATACACGCAAATATATGAACAGTTGTGAAGTTTTTCATGGCTCTTCGCAGTGTTTTCTGAATTATGGAGTGATAAGAGATTCCCAAATTCCCAAAATAAGAGACTCTGTAAAATCAGTGGCAAAAGTTGAACTATTTTGAAAATTGACCGCACGTGTGGGGAACAACTGATGATGGCCATAGCAATGACAAACGGCAGAGGATCACAAGCACAAAATGCATTTAAATGAGTAAAGGAAGAAGCACACATCGCGTTTTCAACGTGGTTTTGGACGTGATATGTGAATAGCCCCATACAAATTTAACCTGAGAGATACAGTACAAGCACTGATCTATAACAGATATGTGATTACAAGACATGCGGAGCAATTACAAGTTACAACACACAGTTAAATACATGTTTTGCAAACTACAGAAAACGAGGCAACAATTTTAACCACACTTCATGTTGTGTAGGAAGGAGAAACACTTACAGGATCTGGAGGAAGAAGAAACTGGTCCATATAAACTGTGTAACAGTTACTGACAAAGTCCCATACATTAGTAGTCTTTCCTGATCTTTTTTAATAACAAACGGCCGGCGAATCGCGCTCTGCAGAGTAGGTTATTGTATCAACCATCAGAAAAATGACAGGAACAAACACAGCACATGGTATACTGTGGTACTGTGGTGAAAACAAACTTTAACCCTTTAATTCCCCACAGCCGCATGTCTGGCCATCTCTCAGTGATAGTAATCTTCGCGTCATGATTGATCCCAAGATCCTCCGCACTCTGCTAGTGTCTGAAGGGAAGGGCGCGTTCACGTTTTACCGGATCCGGCATCTCATATTTAGCAATGTCCCATATCAATGTCGACGCCTGCAGGCAAAAGATCAGAACAAAGGACGAATCATTCATTTGACTCTGAATCGACTCAATAGAATCAATAGTTTTAAACACGGTGCACGTTCAGATTTAAACCTCAGCTGGATGTTTTCATTTACTTAGACCTGTGTTGCACACTGCATGGATGGTCATTTTCAAAAACCCATAATGGGGCTCTTTAAGGCCAGACGGAATCTGCGGACGTTTTTTGCAATTTCTGCGGAGAATTTTGGTAAAAATCTGCGGATTTCTGCGGAATTAATTTGGGAGTCTCATACCTAAAACCTTAATATGTGAAATATGTGTAATTTAAAAACTGAATAAATTCAGATTTACACACATTTACTCAAGTAAATAAACATAATTAATGATGGGCTCAAAATCTGCGGAAATCTGCGGAATTCTGCGCGCGCAGATTCCGTGTGGGCCTAGTTATTACCTACTACCTAACTTTATTAGTTACTAATAACTAGGCCCACACGGAATCTGCGCGTGCAGAATTCCACAGATTTTCCGCAGATTTTCCACAGATTTCCGCAGATTTTTTAGCCCATCATTAATTTTGTTTATTTACTTGAGTAAATGTGTGTAAATCTAAATTTATTCAGTTTTTAAATTAATTACAGTAATATTATTGACTTCTATAAAAATGTTCATCTGATTTATGTACAATGCAGTTTGTACAGTAATAGTTTCTGTCTTTTTGTAGATATATTATATGAGAGACTTGCTTTGTTTACCAACTAAAGTGAATCTCATTGGATTTGCATTTTAAACATTAAATAAAAGTTAAAAAATATTATTTTTTATTTAACATATTGAGGTTTTAGTTATGATACTCCCAAAATAATTCCGCAGAAATCCGCAGATTTTTACCAAAATTCTCCGCAGAAATAGCAAAAAAACGTCCGCAGATTCCGTCTGGCCCTACTAATAACTTTAACTAATTAAGTAGTAAGTAATAGCTTTTAACAGTTAAATATATTATATTTAAACATAATTAACCTGCAGTTTATATAGTATATAGGTGATGTCCATGTGTACTTGTTCAATGAAGTGTATTTGTACTGGAAGTGTTTGTGTTATCCTCAAAGTCTTAGAAGCCCTGAGTTTTTATCCATCTGTAAAATGTTTTGATTTTGGGCTTTTTCATATTGTGTGTTTTTTTTTTTTTTTTTAATAGAAAGAAAGCATCAAAAATATTGCAGATGATCAATTTGTGGTTGTAGATTTTAATTGCGATACATGTCGTTTTCTTCAAATTAATCAAATAAATGATGTAAATACAATAAATAAATCCACTTTAGCAGTTCTTATACACCATTTTTTTATTCTTATCAATAATCTGAAGGTTATTACAGATGGATTTGTTCACTAATATTTGTCCTTATTACACACACACACACACACACACACACACACACACACACACACACACACACACACACACACACACACACACACACACACACACACACACACATGTTTTTGTGAAAAGTGGGTACATTACATAGGCTTCCATTCATTTTATACAGATCAAAGCGTATATTATATTGTCCTCACCTCACCCCACCCTACCCCTAAACCAAACCATCACAGGAGACAGTGTACAGCTTTACTCCCTGAAAAAACTCATCCTGTGTGATTTATAAGCTTTTTGAGAAGTGAGGACGTCACCAATGTCCTCATATTTCACCTGCTTTTTGTAATACCCGTGTCATACCTATGTCATTATACAGATTTGTGTCCTGATATGTCACAAAAACACGTACACACACACACACACACACACACAAATCTATGAACAGTTGTGAAGTATTTCATGGCTTTTCGCAGTGTTTTCTGAATTATAGAGTGGTAAGAGATTCCCAAATTCTCAAAATAAGAGACTCTGTAAAATCTTTTGACTCTAATATGTAGAAGAAAATTTAAAACATTTATTCTGATTTTAATCCAATGTTCTGATGTATGCAAATCAGTATTGTAATATTTAATGCAGTGATACCTCATTTGTATATTTATACATCACATTTTAGAAAACTTGATTTAGAAAATGATACGAAAAAGCTTACAAAACTTAAAGAGCCCCTATTTTGCATTATAAAAGGTCATATTTTGGTTTTGGGGTCTCCTACAACAGGTGGATGTGCGTGCAAGGTCAAAAAAACCCTTTTATTGTCTTATAATATGCATTTATTTTTACCTAATTATCCCAACGACTCCCATATGATTCGTTCAGCGATTCATTTGTTTCCAAACCCCCCCTTAGCACGAAGCTAATCTGCACTGATTGGTCCGATGACCCAGTCTGTTGTGATTGGTCGATGCGTTCAGCGCGAGATGGAGAGAATTGCCCACCACGGCTATGAAGTAGCAGCCAGAGACTATATGAGAGCCCAATGCAGGAATGCAATAAAGCAATGCAGTTAAATATCAGCATATTACTCCACTCTTAACCCTAACCCCAATAATAGCAGCGTGTTTTTTTTTTTTAAATAGAAATAAAGCATCAGAAATATTGCAGATGATCAATTTGTGGTTGTAGATTTTAATTGCGATACATGTCGTTTTCTTCAAATTAAATCAAATGCGTGCATGGACAGCTGATGGTGGCCATAGCAAAGGCAAACAGCAGAGGATCACGAATTTAGAAACACGTTTAAATTGGTAAAGGAAGAAGCACGTGTCACGTTTTCAACATGGTTTTGGACGTAATATGTATAGCCCCATGAAGGTTTAACCTGAGAGATACAGTACAAGCACTGATCTATAACAGATAAGTGATTACAAGCCGCGCGGGGCGATTACAAGTTATTTAAAAACATATTTTGCAAACTACACAAAACGAGGCAACAATTTTAATCACACTTACATGTTATGATCCGGAGGAAGAAGAAACTAGTCCATGTGAACTGCAGCAGTTACTGACAAAGTCCCTGTCAAAGTCTGACAAAGTCCCATACGTAATAGTCTTTGCTGCTCCTTCCTCTAATAGCAAACGGCTGACGAATCCCACGTTGCAGCATAAGTTATCGTATCAATCATCAGAAAAATGACAGGAACAAACAGCACACGGCTGGCTATACTGTGGCATTGTTGTGAAAATGAACTTTAACCCTTTATTCCACGCAGCTGAATCTCCATGTGTCAGTGATCGTCATCTATTCGTGTCATGATCAGTGGCGGCTGGTCAATAGAGGGCGCTGGGGCGCCACCACCTTCAAGTTAGACCCCTTTAATATGTTGATGTTTATTATCACAAATATTAACTAAATAAATTGATTTATTTATAACATTCTAACATTTATTGTAGTCATACTAACATTTATTGAAAAAAAATGTATGAACAATATTTTTTCATATGTGTGCGGGGCGCCGGACTAATGAGTGTCTATGTAGGTACACGAACTTTTGCAATGCACGTGATATGACAACAAGCTCTAATTGGCCGGTTTTAAATTGTCTCTGGGGCGCAGCGCTCTGCGTCCCGAACCCTCCAATTTTTGTTGTTAGAACGAATCATATTTGTTTTTATATGATTGGCCTTATGTGATTGGACCATTCTCACCAAAGAGCTTAGAATGCAATTTCTCGAGATGAAGGAAAATTCCGTTGTATCTTTGCAAAGATATCCGTTCACAAGGCGTTTGGATGAAGAAAAAAAAAAAGAATGAAGGAGCTTGGACCAGATCAACCTTCCTTGCAAATTCACCAGTAGTCAAGTGATGGCGAGCGCGCGTATATTCGGGGCTGTGTGTGTGTGTGTGCGCGTGTTTACTGATTATCTGGATTACTTCATTACTGATAATAAACCCAAATTGAACTAAAATGAACTGATTTGTGATGCATTTATTGTATGCTTTAGTCATATTTTAGTTTTTTGATACATCACCTGAAAAATGGCTTTTACACTCTTACTTTACCAACAGTTAGATTTTTTTCTGGTGTTTGCGCCAATTCTTCAATTAATCATTTAGGGAAATATGGTGAAAAACTGCTAATTCATTTTTTTAAAACTGGTTAAATTTACCCCATCCACCTGCACTGTCTTGCCTAAAGTAATGGGGGAAAAAAGCAATTAAAGCTTTCCTCCAGAAACACTTCAATCTTCAAGTAAATCTTTTAAACTTGATTCCATGATGAAGGTTTCACATCCAACAAAACGTTTCATTGCATAAAAGGTTTTTTATAGTGAAAAATAAAAAGAAATTCAGTCTTAAAAAGACTTTTAGAAGATCTTTTATACTTATAAAGATGTTCATATTTATAATGTTCACTGAAAAGTTTTTTATTGGATCAAAAATGGTTCATTTATTTCATTTCTATGAAAACCCTTTTCAAACCTTCGTTTTTATTAGAGTAAAGGAAGAAATTATGGAGGAATATGTTGAAAAATGTGAGTACTCAGGCTTTTAAATGCAGACTTTGGTTGTTAATCTTTGACTGATTTGTCAAAAGGCTTGTGTTATTTTATTACCACAAAGGAAATAAGTTTTGTTTTTAAATCTTTATTGTGTATATCCTTGACAAATTAAGCATATTCACTTATTTTTTGTCAAATAAAATCAATGAATGAATAAATTAATGAATAAGTATCATTGGGATGTGCTACACACGGCGGTGCAGTGGGTAGCACAATCGCCTCACAGCAAGAAGGCAGCTAGTTCGAGTCCCGGCTGTTGGCATTTCTGTGTAGAATTTGCATGTTCTCCCATGTTCGTGTGGCCTTCCTCCAGGTGCTCCGGTTTCCCCCACAGTCCAAACACATGTGCTATATTCTTTCATTTTCTTTTCGGCTTAGTCCCTTTATCATTCTGGGGTCGCCACAGGGGAATGAACCGCCAACTTATCCAGCATATGTTTTAGGCAGTGGAGGCCCTTCCAACTGCAACCCATCACTGGGAAGCACCCATACACTCTCATTCACACACATACACTACGGACAATTTAGCTTAACAAATTCACCTACAGTATAGCGCATGTTTTTTTGGACTGGTGGGGGAAACCAGAGCACCCGGAGGAAACCCACGTGAACACGGGGAGAACATGCAAACTCCACACAGAAATGCCAACTGACCCAGCCGAGGCTTGAACCAGCAACCTCCTTGATGTGAGGCGATTGTGCTACCCACTGCGCCATGGTGCTGCCACGCTAGGTGAATTGAATAAGCTAAATTGGCCGTAGTGTATGTATGTGAAAGAGTGTGTATGGGTGTTTGCCAGTGTTGGGTTGTGGCTGGAAGGGCAACCGCTGTGTAAAGTTACAGTACAAGATTTCTCAGAAATCATTTATACTGATTTACTGTTGAAGAAAGTTATTGTCATTAATACTGAAAACCATCGTTCTAGTTCATATTGTTGTGGAAATGCACAATCACTATTTTAGCGATTTTTGATGAACAGAAAGTTTAAAAGAAGAGCAAATGTTATTATTTTATAAATATGTTTGTTTTAAGTCATTTTCTCTGCAAGTTGCTGAAACTAAGTGATACTGTCCATTTTAAGAATATCATTAAATGCATTTACATTTATGCTGAACATAATCAGTGTGTGAATCAGAAGCAATTATCAACATCATTTCAGTGTATGTATTTTATATTTATCAGCCAGACAGTGAATACATGATAGCTGTTAAATAGAAAAATATCTATAATTCATGCTTGCGCTCTGAATTTGACATTTTTGTGGAAACGGCCGTGGTTAATATTGATTTTGAGATCATATCTAAAATCATTTGTTTGTTGAAATGACATTTCTGCATTATTAATAAGATTAGGAGATGTGTCATTTTTCAATATTCCTGTTTGGTAAAACAAATGACTTGTGCATTTATTTTTCAGTTAACGAGTAGAGAGAATTTGAAATCTAGCTTTTAAAATATTATGAGTTAAATCTGAGTTAAAGCAGAACTTGATTCACTTTTTAAACATCAGATTTTTGGAGTTGGTAAAAGAGTAAAATATAAAATTATAAACAAAAAAACTATAGTTTTTAATAAAAAGTATATGTTTGTAAATTATTTTAAAATGTATTTTTATTTTCATTTCACTCTCTCTCTCTCTCTCTCTCTCTCTCTCTCTTTCTCTCTCTCTCTCTATATATAAATATATATATACACAGTAAAATGAAAATAAAAATACATTTTAAAATCATCACATATATATATATATAATATATATATATATATATATATATATATATATATATTATATATATATATATATATATATATATATATATATATATATGTATGTGTGTGTGTGTGTGTGTGTGTGTGTGTGTGTGATTTTATTTTAATATATTTTAATATATTTTGGATATGCATGAATATATTTGAGAAAATGTTGTATATATGACATAAATTCTATATACATTGAGATATTAAATAATAAATGTTTATATATATATATATATATATATATATATATATATATATATATATATATATATATCTATATATATATATATATATATATATATATATATATAGGGCTCCTAGGGCTTGAGTGTCCACATATTTAGCACATTTTTAGCTCTTAAGTGGCTATTTAAAATACTTTAAATGTTTTATATTTTGTTACAGACATACAGTGTCATCCTGCAACTGTTTTGCAGCATATAAAATGTCCCAAACCCTATTTTTAACTGTACAAAATGAGAAAAAATGTTGTTTTTACTCTCTGATAGTCAAAGCAAGTAAAAAAAAAATCTATGTTAAATATGCATAAAAGAAAATTCGGGAAAAAGTGTTTTATGTAAATTCTGACCACGAGTCCACATAAATGGACATCATTTTTCTCTAAAAGTACATCATATCAAAAGATGATACTTAGATTTTTATTCTAATTAGGTTCCAATAAGCCCAAATAGCAAAGAGAAATAAAAAATGCATGTAAAAAAACACCTTGGGCCTTAAGAGGATAATTATATATAACACATATACTCATATAACATAACACATACACTCACTGGCCACTTAATTAGGTACACCTTACTAGTATCGGGTTGGACCACCTTTTGCCTTCAGAACTGCCTTAATCCTTTGTGACATCAATTCAACAAGTTACTGGAAATGTTCCTCAGAGATTTTGGTCCATATTGACATGATAGCATCACGCACTTGCTGCAGATTTGTCGGCTGCACATCCATGATGCGAATCTCCTGTTCCACCACATCCCAAAGGTGCTGTATTGGATTGAGATCTGGTGACTCTGAAGGCCATTTGAGTACAGTGAACTCATTGTCATGTTTAAGAAACCAGTCTGGGAGGATTCGTGCTTTATGACATGGCGCGTTATCCTGCTGGAAGTAGCCATCAGAGGATGGGTACACTGTGGTCGTTATGGGATGAACATGGTCAGCAGCAATAATCATGTAGGCTGTGGCGTTGACACAATGCTCAATTGGTACTAATGGGCCCAAAGTGTGCCAAGAAAATATCCCCCACACCATTACACCACCACCACCAGCCTGAACTGTTGATACAAGGCAGGATGGATCCATGCTTTCATGTTGTAGATGCCAAATTCTTACCCTACCATCCGAATGTCGCAGCAGAAATCAAGACTCATCAGACCAGGCAACGTTTTACCAATCTTCTATTGTCCAATTTTGGTGAGCCTGTGCGAATTGTAACCTCAGTTTCCATAGCACACACAGAACTGCCGCTCACTGGATATTTTCTCTTTTTCAGACCATTCTCTGTAAACCCTAGAGATGGTTGTGCGTGAAAGTCCTAGTAGATCAGCAGTTTCTGAAATACTCAAACCAGCCCGTCTGGCACCAACAACCAGGCCACATTTAAAGTCACACTTAAATCACCTTTCTTCCCTATTCTGATGCCCGGTTTGAACTGCAGCAGATTGTCTTGACCATGTCTACATGCATAAATGCATTGAGTTGCTGCCATGTGATTGGCTGGCTAGAAATTTGCGTTAACAAGCAGTTGGACAGGTGTACCTAATAAAGTGGCCGCTGAGTGAATGTTATGTCAAAAACTTTTGTTTTAGAAGCGATTAATCGCAATTTAATTGCAATTAATCTTTGCCCAGCACTCTTTTTTTTTTCTTGTGATTCAAAACTGGATTTTCAGATTTGTGTCGCCTGATCCTTCAGAAATCTTTCTAATATTCTGATTTGATGATCAAGAAACATTTTATTATTATTATTGTCAATGTTGAAAATATTTTTTTTCATAATTTATTCATTTGTTTTTGATGATGATGATGATTAGAAAGTTTGAAAGAAGAACAATCTTTATGGTCCCTTTTTATCATTTTGATGCACCCTTTGCTGAATAAAAGTACAACAAATTTGTCTTAATTTTTTTCCCCCTTTAAAAAGGTCTAGTTTTGCTTATTTTGTCTCTGTAATATTTTCAGGGCTCATTCGTCTTCAGGAGCTGATCAAGGCTCCGTCCCGGTACAGTATCAAGATCAAAATCCGGCAGTTACCGACGGGCAGTAAAGATGCTCGGCCGCTTCTGAAAGAGATGAAGAAGGGGAAGGAGTTTTGCGTCATCTTTGACTGTTCTTATCAAACGGCAGCAGATGTCCTCAAACAGGTAACATCAGTCACTAAAGCCTTTTCGGGCCGGTTTACACCTGGTCACATGCGTTTCTTTTGGTTGAATAGCTATGAAATGGAGAGGTGTAATTGCCCTCTGAAACTAATTCGAGACCGATATAAATCTGATCACTGAAACTACTTCAGGAGGTGATCTGGGACTCATTCCGGATGAAACTGGACAAGTCTAAATGCATCAGGGTGTTTACTTCTTTCAGAATTAAAAAATAAACATGAGAGCACTTGTGTTATTGGACTAAATGACCATTTGATATAACAGCATAAATGCAAAAGGCAACGGAAGCACCATTACGGTTTGAGATGTTTGATTCGTTTTATTTGTATTTTTTTTTTCAATTAGTTTTATTTTTGACCATGAAATGATACTCTTAAAATAATAAATTCATATAAAAATGTCAACATTTGAATTCTGGCGGTTATTTTTCAAGGCAATCTCAGACATATTGGACATTAATCTAAACCCAAACCCTCATATCGCTATTTTTGGAAAACCCCCAGATGACTATCATGTCACAAACATTCAAAATAATGTCATCGCCTTTTCCTCTCTTGTTGCTCGCAAAATAATTCTTTTAATGTGGAAATCACCCCAACCACCCTCAATCAAAGTCTGGTTACACGACATGTTAAGTCTTCTGAAATTAGAGAAGATTAAGTTCTCTCTCAGAGGATCATCTCACAAGTTTTATGTTCATTGGAGGCCACTACTAAATTATTTTGATGATTTAACGCCTCTTGAAGTGATTATTTAAGAAATCATTTTATGGTCAGAATTAGCTTTCACTTTAGCATTTTTACTCCGGTATTGTCATGCCTAATTTAGACATATTGGTCCAACCTCAGCACAACTAAAACCACAATAACCAAGAAGTAGGTAGCACATTATTGTTATTGTAACTTATTATTATTATTGTTATTATTATTTATTTATTTTTATTTTATTTATTTATTTTTATTTCATCACTCCGTCATCTGTTATATGTTTTACAAAAAGACTGGTTACGTGTATGTTTGGGTGGGGGGTTTAGGGTTAAATGTTTACAAAAGTGTTTGGAAGAGAAAAAAAAAGCAGAAATTGGACATTTGTATACAACGAATGCTATTCCTTTGTGTTCAATAAATAAAGTTTATATAAAAAATAAATGTCAACATTAACAACAGAGATCCAACATGCACCTATAGCTCTGTGAAAACATAGTGTCTCATTCAATTACAAAGCATTGTCTTTAGTTTTTAATTTAATGTAGACCCTTAACAGTTTTGAATGATTTCTTTTGCGTATCTATATGACAAAAATACATGTTTCATTTAGCCTATAATTACAATAATGGCAGATATAAAATCGTTTGCATGCCAAATAAGATATATAGCTTACGTTTCTGTAGATAATAAAATGGACAGGTTTATCTGATGATTTAATTGATGTAAAGTTCAAGAGTTCACACTTAGCTGATGATTGATTATAAAGCGTGTTTTGGCATGCTGTCCCAGGAGAGGGCCCTGAGCTCATAAGATCCTCGAGCCCGGGGCTCCCTCCCGTTTTCAGGGCGAGAGGGGAGTTTGAGCTCAGGTAGGTCTCAAGAACTTCCCTGCTATTTATGGCTAATGACGGCTACAGAGAGATATACTGCTGATAAAAAGCTCCTCTATGGTGCTAATTTGGTTTGGTCAATTCACCTATGTCGCAAGTTTTTGGGCTGTGGGAGGAAACCGGAGAACCTGGGGGAAACCCTCGCAAGCACGGGGAAAACGTGTAAACTCATACAGAAACGCACAGAAACGTCGACTGGCCTGTTAGAGACTTGCACCAGTGGCATTCTTGGGCAACAGTGCTAACAACTGGGCCGCCTTGCCGCCCTGTCAAGGAAAAGAAAGGAGTAGGGGTGAAAGGGGGGATTCTTTAAGCCGAAGATGACTGAGGTAAGGAATTCTGGTTATTTATAATGAGTTAGGAATCATCCGATTGGTGAATCATGCGTTAGCTAATGCGGGACCAGCAGCGGTCAATTATAAGCACGTGATCCTCTTGAAATTAGTTTATAAATAAACTTCACTTAAATTTGCATATAGCACAGGTTTTGAAGATCAGAATCATATCCGTTTAGCGGGGAGACATTTACTGTACATGGTTAAATGTAAATTGAAGCATTTTCACAAACCCGATAGCTATCCAAACAGAAAAAAACGAAAGCATGAAGTGACCAGGCTCTTCAAACACGCCCTTAAAGCCACATGCCA
This sequence comes from Danio kyathit, assembly GCA_903798195.1. Lineage (NCBI taxonomy): Eukaryota > Metazoa > Chordata > Actinopteri > Cypriniformes > Danionidae > Danio > Danio kyathit. Next base: position 50,441,668 of record LR812533.1, read on the forward strand.
TTTTGGAATTTGAATTTGAATCAGCAAACGGAATGCAGATTTGGAATTCTCTGTTTAAATTTTGATTTGAAAACAGTTCTGAAGTAACAGTCAGTACATTGGCTGTTTTGAATGTGATGTCCTAGGAGATGATGTCTGATGTCATACGCTGACATCATCAAATCTCATTTACTGTGTTACAGCAATAAAAAAATGCTAATCCCTAAACTAAATCCCCATCAAATGTGATCCATTTGATTGCTCCACTTTGTGCCTGTTGTTAAAAGACAATGTTAAAAGATAAAGACATGCTTTATTTTCAGTGTTTTGATTTTAGGGTCAAAGACATTTTTGGTGTCTACATCAAATTAAACTGACAAAAACTGGTTTATATGAATAGAAAGCATGTCAGATCAAGTCAAGTTGAGCTTTACGCTACATGTGTGCCCATACAGTGGAACGAAATGTCGTGTCTCGCAGTACCACAGTGCTAAACATAATCATAAATAAACATAATTATAAATATGAACACAACACTGGATGTAAGAGCTGTTTTAAACCTACTGTATACATAACTAACATAACCTCTTAAGGCCCAAGGTGTTTTTTACATGCATTTTTTATTTCTCTTTGCTATTTGGGCTTATTGGAACCTAATTAGAATAAAAATCTAAGTATCAACTTTTGATATGATGTACTTTTAGAGAAAAATGAAGTCCATATATGTGGACTCGTGGTCCAAATTTACATAAAACACTTTTTCCCGAATTTTCTTTTATGCATATTTAACATAGATTTTTTTTTTTTTTAAACTTGCTTTGACTATCAGAGAGTAAAAACAAATTTTTTTTTTTTTTTACCATTTTGGACAGTTAAAAATAGGGTTTGGGACATTTCATATGCTGCAAAACAGTTGCAGGATGACACTGTATGTCTGTAACAAAATATAAAACATTCAAAGTATTTTAAATAGCCACTTAAGAGCTAAATATGTGGCCCTAGGAGGATAATGGAGTGGTATTCTAACTGTACTTACTACTAATTATACATATACTACTTAAACTATACTGTACATATAACCTAAGACAGACTATACAAGTACTTACAAGTACAAGTACTACTACTGGTACATTCACAAGTAAATATTTTTCTTATTGTGTACTTGTAAGATGGAGTTTAATTAAAGTGTGTGGTGCATATAGAGAGAAGAGTGTTTCTACAGGTGGTTTGTCAAGCCCACTCACCTGCATGAGGCACACTTCAGAAATGTGATTTAATGTTTTAAATGACTTGAGGATTGTGAAAATATGGGTGAAGCAGATCATCTGCATTCAGGGTAACAGATATGTTTGTGTAAAAATTATACAATAAATGTATTCAGAGCTGTAGTCATTTAAATTAACAACACAGGTAATTGACAAACCTTTATATTCTTTTTGATTTTATTGGTGAAGTATGAAGATTAAAAATGAGATTTTTAAAATGATTTTGTGCCTTGTGATCCCTAAATAGACACTTTTAATATCGCATCAAATGAGATCAGATTTTTTTGTATATAAACTTCAGTGCCATTTAGTGGACCTCTTCTCTAAATCAGGGTAATATATATATATATATATATATATATATATATATATATATATATATATATATATATATATATATATATATATATATATATATATATATATATATATATATATAATGCATTATTTGTTGCTTAAAAAAAGGTCAAATTAAACAACACACAATTAAAACTGTATAACAACCTCGACTGATTCTTTAATTAACATAACTCAGACAAAAAAATACCATGTACTGTACTTACATTTAAATGTATCATTTAATACAACATTATTTACATGCATAAATGTTTTTACATTGTTTAATTTTAAAATGATCTGCATGTAACTACGTCTAGTTATGTCTGTAATTACATTTACAATTAGTTAAACACTCAACTCACCCTTAAACCTACATATACCATCAAACCTATCTCACATAACACAAGTATTGTGTAATAGACATGAGCACAATCAGTACATTGTACTTATTTTTTGATGCAAGTACCTAGTAGTTAAGGCCACTAATATAAAAGTGGAAATGATTCAAAACAGAACAAAGAATAGAAATGATTGAAAATGTGTTAAAAACACATGTGGAAAAACATATGACTGAAAAGAATAATAAAAAGTCTGTAAAAGGCTGAGAAAGTGACTGTGTGGGATATTTGTTTGTAATATGAGCAGTGTTGGGGAGTAACTAGTTACATGTAACGGCGTTACGCAATTTAATTACAAAAATAAAAGTAACAGTAATTCGTTACAGTTACTGAGAAAAAATGTGTAATTAAATTACAGTTACTTATGAAAATGTTAAAGATTACAAATGGGGTTACATCTAAATATTTTCTTTAAAAATCTGCGATATGTTGAATAATATTAATCTGTTGCTTTGCCTGTTTTTGAGATGCACGATGCCTTCTGCTAAGGCCATTGGTTTTCCGGTTTGAATTTGTGGCGCACCACAATCCTCTTTGTCGCTGAAAGCTTTAGCAGTAGCGTTGCTATAAGAAGTGACACTACTAGCTTAACTACATTTCACAGTAGCGTGGCGGTAGCGTTGCTACTTTATAAATCAAAAAACTTTTCAGTAGCAAAGCTATTATTTTAGTCAAGTAGCGCAGTAGCATCAATACAAGCTACGTTTATCGATCGCAGATCAATACGTGACGACACCGACATTCACAGAGCAGTGAGGCCGGTGTTTAGCCGATGAAAGTAAATCCATATGATGGCGAGAATGACGATTTCTTTTTCTACCTGTTTTTCGGTGGTCGACAACAAACTTTTTAGGGCGTTACTGCCACCTCTTGCTCTGGGATGCGTTTCCCAAATAACAACGTAACTCGTGGTTGAACTATCATAGTACGATGCATCGTTTGGGAAAAGAACAATGTAGTGACAAGTGTTTCCCAAAACCCCTAGCTTCTCTGTCGCAGATCCATCATTTGAACCACGTTAGTTAAAACGTAAAACGCCCATAAAACGGGGTGGAGTAACAACTTCTTTAGAGAAGAACCCCATCATTTCTTTGTGCAAATTCTATTGTTTTACACGCACACACATTTAAAATAAAATCCAATATTAGTTTTGGTACAAACATACACTGGTTTTCCATATTAATTGAAATATATGTAAATGGCACATATAGGGGCTGTGTTTCCTTTACAAATATTATTGAGAACATTACATATTCTATTCTAAAACATAAAATCACTTACAAAAGCTAACACTATTCTAATATCATATATAAATCATATAAATAAATAAATAAATAAATAAATAATGAGGCTATTTATTAAGAAATTAAATTGAATATTTATTATTTATTAGAAAATGAAAAAAAATCATATTTTAAAAATAATATTAATGATGATGATGATGATGATGATGATGATTATTATATTATTATTATTAAGTAGGATATTGTTTATTTATTTTTTGAAAAGTCTGCTTTTACAATTTGATCACGTGCAAACCAATGCAGATATGCTCTAACCAGCAGGCACATGTCGTATACAGTACAGATACTTAATAAATAACCTACTATAAATTAAAACCATTAACGTATGCTATGTTTTTTGTTTTCACAAGCTTTGGAGACGTAGCATAAATTCCGTCACCTATAGCTTTTGTCATGAGGCTGTGTTCAAAATGATATCAATGTTTTCAAAGTGCACTGCGAAGGGAGCACAATTGTAAACATGAAGATCGCTAAAAATGAACTGTAAAAATACTTTAAAAAGCAAATTACACCTAAGAGAGATGACCTTAATGCTTTTTTTTTTTTTTTTTTATAATTCCAACTTTGATGTTCTAAAATGTTCTAAATGAATAGGGCATAGGGGGGATAAGTGTGAATAGAACACAGCCAGGAACTATGTTTCTAACTACAGCTCCAGAGGTGTCGTTTCAAGTGCTCAAGTTTGCGACGCAGTTTGCGAATGTTCGTTTGAACGATGGATTTGGGAAACGGCAAATCAACAAACTATCTTTGTAACGACGAAACTTGCGACCTTAGTTGGCTAACGATGGTTTTGGGAAATGCACCCCTGGTCGGTGACGTTCCCAACCAAATATTTCCCTAAATATTTCCCTTTACTCTAAATTACTTTAGTATTTTAAATGTGTAACACCTGGTTTTATTGGATTTTTTGATTTGCTGTTATATATTATAATTTGTTTCTGTTTAGTACAGCATATTATTTACAGTAAATAACTGAACTGAACAATTCCACCTCATATGTTTCATTGACAGTTTTACTGATCACTAAGATATGATCGACTTGGATTTAAGTTGCTTTGATTTAAAAATGAAAATAACAAAAATAGCTTAGATGTTTTTTTTTATTGCAAATGCCACAAAAATCTCCCTGCACAACTAACTAATACTTAGATTTTGTAACAACAGTAAACTTTTTTTTTTTTTTGTTATAGGGTCTGGTTTTGTGGTGGCTTTACTTTAAAATTAAATTAATATAATTTTAATTCAAGTGATGGAAGATTTTGAGATTCTAACAGTAAACAGAGCTACTGTAAGATCACACCTGCTTGGTATAAATGCTTGAAAATGATTTAGTTGAAAATATTCGTTAGTAACTTAAAAGTAATCAGATGTAATCAGTTACTTTACTGTTATAAAGTATTTAAAAAGGTACACTACTTATTACATTTTAAATAGGGTAATTTGTCATTTGTAATTTATTACATTTCCAAAATTACCTCCCCAACACTGAATATGAGTGCTGTAATGCTGCATTTTCATGTTCTTTTATCTGTTTTTCTGCTGTAGCTATTGTCTATGGGCATGATGACTGAATACTACCACTTTTTCTTTACTACTCTGGTGAGTTTTCTTTATTCTTTCTTTCTGTTTTTGTGTGTGTGTGTTTGTCTACAAGTTTTTATATCCCAGTGGAGACTTTAAATTGAATGCACACAAACGTATGGAAGCCTAAATTGTCACATGAAAATAATTTTTATGTGGCAGGATCTGTATTCGCTGGACCTGGAGCCGTTTCGGTACAGTGGTGTTAACATGACTGGTTTCCGTCTGCTCAACATCGACAATCCTCAGGTGGCGTCAGTGGTGGAGAAATGGTCCATGGAGAGACTGCAGGCTCCACCCAAACCTGAGACCGGCCTGCAGGACGGAATGATGACAGTCTGTTTATCCTATAAATATACACACTATCATGTTACATATAGAGAATTAGGGCTGAGCAATATGAAAAAACATCTCATATCAGGATATACAGTGCATCCAGAAAGTATTCATAGCGCTTCAGTTTTTCCACATTTTTTAAGTTACAGCCTTATTCCAAAATGGATTCAATTCATTTATTTACTCAAAATTCTCCACACAATACCCCATAATGACAATGTAAAAAAAAAAATTATTAAAAATAAAAAAGCTGAAAAATCACATGTACATCAGTATTCTCAGCCTTTGCCGTGAAGCTCTAAATTGAGCTCAGCTACATTCTGTTTCCACTGATCATTCTTGAGATGTTTCAGCAGCTTAATTGGAGTTCACCTGTGGTCAATTCAGTTGATTGGACTTGATTTGAAAAGGCATACAACGGTCTATATAAGGTCCCAGGGTTGACAATGCATGTCAAAGCACAAACCAAGCATGAGGACAAAGGAATTGTCTGTAGACCTCCAAGACAGGATTGTCTCAAGACACAAGGCTGGGGAAGGTTACAGAAACATTTCTGCTGCTCTGAAAGTTCCAATGAGCACCGTGGCCTCCATCATCCGTAAGTGGAAGATGTTTGGAACCACCAGGACTCTTCCTAGAGCTGGCCGGCCATCTACGCTGAGTGATAGGGGAAGAAGGGCCTTAGTCAGGAAGGTGATCAATAACCTGATGGTCACTCTGTCTGAGCTCCAGCGTTCTTCTGTGGAGAGAGGAGAACCTTACAGAAGGACAACCATCTGTGCAGCAATCCACCAATCAGGCCTGTAGGGTAGAGTGGCCAGACGGAAGCCACTCCCCGCCTGGAATTTGCCAAAAGGCATCTGAAGGACTCTCAGACCATAAGAAATTAAATTCTCTGGTCTGATGAGACTAAAATTGAACTCTTTGGAGTGAATGCCAGGCGTTAAGTTTGGAGAAAACCAGGCACCGCTCATCACCAGGCTAATACCATTTTTTAGCAGGAGGTACTGAAAGACTAGTCAGGATAGAGGGAAAGATGAATGCAGCAATGTACAGAGACATCCTGAATAAAAACCTGCTGAAGAGTGCTCTTGACCTCAGACTGGGGCGACGGTTCATCTTCCAGCAGGACAATGACCCAAAGCACACCGCCAAAATATCAATGGAGTGGCTTCACAACAACTCGCTGAATGTCCTTGAGTGGCCCAGCCAGAGCCCAGACCTAAATCCTATTGAACATCTCTGGAGAGATCTGAAAATGGCTGTACACCATCGCTTCCCATCCAACCTGATAGAGCTTGAGAGGTACTGCAAAGAGGAATGGGCAGAAATTCCCAAAGACAGGGGTGCCAAGCTTGTGGCATCATATTCAAAAAGACTTGAGGCTGTAATTTCTGCCAAAGGTGCATCAACAAAGTATTGAGCAAAGGCTGAGAATACTGATGTACATGTGATTTTTCAGCTTTTTTATTTTTAATAAATTTGCAACAATTCCAAAAACACTTTTTTCACATTGTCATTATGGGGTATTGTGTGGAGAATTTTGAGGAAATAAATGAATTTAATCCATTTTGGAATAAGGCTGTAACATAAAAAATGTGGAAAAATTGAAGCGCTATGAAAACTTTCCGGATGCACTGTAAGTCACCTCATATCCTGATCACAATATATTACCATTTCTGTAAATTCAATCAGTTAATAGTTTATTTATATTTAACACATGTAAAGGACTATATATATATAATATAATATATATATAATTTTGTATTTTTTTATTTTTTATTATTATAAACTTAGGAATGTACTCATTCTTATGTAATATTTGATTGCAAATGTAGAAATATTATTCATTCATTCATTTTCTTTTCGGCTTAGTCCCTTTATTAATCCGGAGTCGCCACAGCGGAATCACCCGCCAACTTATCCAGCACGGTTTTACACAGCGGATGCCCTTCCAGCCACAACCCATCTCTGGGAAACGTCCATACACACTCATTCACACTCATACACTACAGACAATTTAGCCTACCCAATTCACCTGTACCGCATGTCTTTGGACTGTGGGGGAAACCGGAGCACCCGGAGGGAACCCACACGAACGCAAGGAGAACATGCAAACTCCACACAGAAACGCCAACTGACCCAGCCGAGGCTCGAACCAGCGACCTTCTTGCTGTGAGGCGACAGCACTACCTACTGCGCCACTGCGTCGCACATAGAAATAATAAATAAATATAAATAAAATCAAGCTCTTTCTATGTATACTCGAATCTTCCAAGCAGGCATTTTAAAGCAAGTTGGAGCTAAACTATGCAGGACATCGGCCCTCCAGGACCATGTTTGGGCATCCCTGCAGTATATCATCATATTGCACAGCCATATAGAGAATCATAAGTACAGTTCATTAGTTATCAAACACCCTCCATTTAACTCAAAGAGCAGCTCTACAGAACACAACAGTGCCAATATTCAGCTAGTCAGTTTATTGTTGATTCACTTCAGTTAGCGTTGATGTTGCTAATTTCATTGATTTTTAAAACAAAGATGCAACAAAGTCGCTCTATGAGACTTTATACACTCAGTTCAGTTCAAGGTTTATTCTTTTTCTGGTGTCAATACAGTCAGTTAATTAAAATGCTGACAAGTAGGTGTTTTTTGAGCCTACAATTGAATCAGAAACAAGTGAGTCATTGCATGTTCAGAGAAGAGTAATAAACGATAGAGCATAATATGAAACAATAGGCTTTTTATTTTGCCCATATAATATATGTAATGTAATGTAACGTGTATTTATATAGCGCATTTATTGTGTATGGCCATACACCCAAAGCGCTTCACAATCATGAGGGGGGTTTGTCTCTCCACACCACCACCAGTGTGCAGCATCCACTTGGATGATGCGACGGCAGCCACAGGACAACGGCGCCAGTGCGCTCACCACACACCAGCTATTGGTGGAGTGAGGAGACAGTGAATAGAGCCAGTTTGGTGGATGGGGATGATTAGGAGGCCATGATCGTAAAGGCCAATTGAGGGACTTTGGCCAGGACACCGGGGTTACACCCCTACTCTTTACGAGAAGTGCCATGGGATTTTTTACGACCACAGAGAGTCAGGACCTCGGTTTAGCGTCTCATTCGAAAGACGCCGCCCACTGACAGTGTAGTGTCCCCTTCGCTTTTGCTGGGGCATTAGGACTCACGCAGACAACAGGTTAAGCGCCCCCTGCTGGCCTCACTAACACCACTTCCAACAGCAACCTAGTTTTCCCATGTGGTCTCCCATCCAGGTACTGACCAGGCTCAGCCCTGCTTAGCTTTAGTGAGTAACCGCTCTTGGGGTGCATGGTTATATGGCTGTGGCAATTTCACTCGAGTAGCAGTGCGATATGGCTGTATATCGGCACTGGTGGGAGGTGTACGTTGCCTTTGTGTCCCACCAGTGACGATATTCAGCCATATCTGTATGAGGAACTACTTTCTTCCACCATTCATTCACATCTGCAGCTGACGTCAGAACAGCAAAAGCCGTTACTAATTCGCCAACGTCACTTTACAGCTTGTGTTTAAATTATTCTATGCGTAATGTCTAAAGTGATGACAAAACAGGTGATTTTTGCACACATTTTAAGATTCTAAGGCTGAACGGCATGAAATGCCATCAGTCTACACAGATTTCCCAGTATTTCTTTCTTGCAATCTGGAGATCACAATAATTAACCCAGAAAAAGCCAAAAAAAAGTACATTATGTTGTCCAACAGCAGCAATATTTATCAAACTGTAGAGTGTCCTCTGCTTGTTGCTGTATGTGGGCGGAGTAATACACAAGGGTGAAAGGTGAGAAGGCTGGACGAATGCTGTTATTTGCAGAATATCGCACAGCTATCAGCCAATCAGATTCAAGAACCAGACAGAACTGTTGTACAAATTTATATATATTGTCATATTGCAAAGCTCTATAGAGAATCACTACAGTTCATTAGTTATCAAACACATTCGATTTAACTGAAAAAGCAGTTCTACAGAACACAACAGTATTAGCTAGTTGGTTCAATGTTGATTTAGTTCAGATCAATAAGTGTTGATATTGCAAATGCCATCCATTTCAAAACAAATATGCAATAAAGCAGCTCTATAGCGTTTTTCAGGGCTGGAAGATTAATAACATTTCTCAAAATTAAGTGTTTGTTTTGAGCCTAGAGTTGAAACAGAAACAAAGTATCAATAAGAATTATGAAACGAACTCAATTTACACCAAAAAGCAGCAGTATTAGTTCATCAGTTCAATGTTGGTTCAGTTTAGATCAATAAGTGTTGATATTGCAAACAGCAAATTAATTAATTAAAATATATTATATGACTCAGTTGAATATGAATTTGAATATAATTATAGCCTAAAAGTAAAGCAAATAGGATTTAGTTATTGCATTGTTTGGACAGATTCATCTAGTGTGTTTTAAGTAATGTAAATCTCTATGTGTGTTTCAGACTGAAGCAGCTCTGATGTACGACGCAGTGTATATGGTGGCGGCGGCCTCTCAGCGAGCGTCTCAGATCACCGTCAGCTCACTGCAGTGTCACCGACACAAACCCTGGCGCTTCGGCTCGCGGTTCATCAGCATGTTCAAAGAGGTAACTACACCTGCTTACAGTCAACATGATGACAACAACTCGTATATGCTGCTGAAATTTTTAACTTTTTTCCAGAACTCTTCTGGAAGTAAAACATTACACCGTGTCGTAACTATATATGGCGTGATGCTGCGACATGCAATAAAAGCTCTCTTTCCCATGTTAAAAAGGGTTTTTGTCTTAACCATCTGCAACCGCGATGTGAAATATCTATTTTACGAAAGGTTTCTATTTCAGCGACGTCGTGGCAGAACAACAGCATATACTACTATGACAATGATCACCTCAGGTACAGATTATGTGCTTTATTCAGTGTTAAGCGCTCCTAATGTTAGTTTGAATACCATTACACGTTACATTTATTGCCATACTACTGAAAGCAGCAGCAGATAGTTCACCTCAGAGCTTGAAAATAAAATAACTAGCAGACGGTTTGAAAATGAAAGTCAGAACTGGGACTCAACATCAGTCACTCAGTAGCCTATTAATAATATTAAAGAGATTTAATATGTATTAATTTGATTAAAAGCCTTTACCATTTTGTAAGAACTGCAGTGGTATTTAAAAGTTTCTGTCAGGGCGCATCGCATTTGGTGCAGACCAGTGGTGTAGTCCTAAAAAAAAAGGTGGTGTAGTATTACACCTGACCCAAATTTTAAATGAAAGTAGGCAAAGAAATGACAAAAATCAATTCTTCTTTGATTCATTAGCTATATATAATAGCAGAATTATTAGGCAAGTTGTATTTTTGAGGACTAATTTTATTATTGAACAACAACCATGTTCTCAATGAACCCAAAAAACTCATTAATATCAAAGCTGAATATTTTTGGAAGTAGTTTTGAGTTTGTTTTTAGTTTGAGCTATTTTAGGAGGATATCTGTGTGTGCAGGTGTCTATTACTGTGCATAATTATTAGGCAACTTAACAAAAAACAAATATATACCCATTTCAATGATTTATTTTCACCAGTGAAACCAATATAACATCTCAACATTCACAAATATACATTTCTGACATTCAAAAACAAAACAAAAACAAATCAGTGACTAATATAGCCACCTTTCTTTGCAAGGACACTCAAAAGCTTTCCATCCATGGATTCTGTCAGTGTTTTGATCTGTTCACCATCAACATTGCGTGCAGCAGCAACCACAGCCTCCCAGACACTGTTCAGAGAGGTGTACTGTTTTCCCTCCTTGTAAATCTCACATTTGATGATGGACCACAGGTTCTCTATGGGGTTCAGATTAGGTGAACAAGGAAGCCATGCCAATTGTTTTTCTTCTTTTAAACCCTTTCTTGCCAGCCACGCTGTGGAGTACTTGGACGTGTGATGGAGCATTGTCCTGCATGAAAATCATGTTTTTCTTGAAGGATGCAGACTTCTTCCTGTACCACTGCTTGAAGGTGTCTTCCAGAAACTGACAGTAGGACTGGGAGTTGAGCTTGACTCCATCCTCAACCCGAAAAGGCCCCACAAGCTCATCTTTGATGATACCAGCCCAAACCAGTACTCTACCTTAACCTTGCTGGCGTCTGAGTCGGACTGGAGCTCTCTGCCCTTTACCGATCCAGCCGCGGGCCCATCAAGACTCACTCTCATTTCATCAGTCCATAAAACCTTAGAAAAATCAGTCTTGAGATATTTCTTGGCCCAGTCTTGACGTTTCAGCTTGTGTGTCTTGTTCAGTGGTGGTCGTTTTTCAGCCTTTCTTACCTTGGCCATGTCTCTGAGTATTGCACACCTTGTGCTTTTGAGCACTCCAGTGATGTTGCAGCTCTGAAATATGGCAAAACTGGTGGCAAGTGGCATCTTGGCAGCTGCACGCTTGACTTTTCTCAGTTCATGGGCAGTTATTTTGCGCCTTGGTTTTTCCACGCGCTTCTTGCGACCCTGTTGACTATTTTGAATGAAACGCTTGATTGTTCGATGATCACGCTTCAGAAGCTTGGCAATTTTAAGAGTGCTGCATCCCTCTGCAAGATATCTCACTATTTTTGACTTTTCGGAGCCTGTCAAGTCCTTCTTTTGACTTATTTTGCTAAAGGAAAGGAAGTTGCCTAATAATTATGCACACCTGATATAGGGTGTTGATGTCATTAGACCACACCCCTTCTCATTACAGAGATGCACATCACCTAATATGCTTAATTGGTAGTAGGCTTTTGAGCCTATACAGCTTGGAGTAAGACAACATGCATAAAGAGGATGATGCGGTCAAAATACTCATTTGCCTAATAATTATTATTATTTAATTTTTTTATTATTTATTTTTTTTTGACTTATTTTTTTTTTACATCAGATATCTGTAACCATTAACTTCCACAAAAGGAAAAACAAATACTATGTCAATGTAAGTCAATGGTTAAAGGTTTCCAGCTTTCTTCAAAATATTTTGTGTTCAACAGAAGGAAAAACAGACACACCGGTTTGGAACAAATAAAGGTTGAGTAAATTATCACAATTTTCATTTTTTGCGTAAACTATCCATTTAAAAAGAAAAAAATTCTAACAAATTTGTTCGTTTTGTTATGCGATTTATGAGTAGTCTTTGCCTCATCAATTTTAGTGTTTTATATATAGTGTCGTTTCCTGTAGCGGTAGGCACGATTAAGACATGTGAAATACTGTTTTACATGGGCGATTTTAGAATTTCTCTCGCCCTGAACAGATGTGGTTTGCTGATTAATTGAAAAACGAGCTGAAAACGGAGCGGTGGAAGTCTGCCACCGTTTTAATATCAAAATTAAAGGGGACTGAGGTGATTATTTAGTAGTGTACAGTTCATGAGCTAAACGCAAAACATTTAAGGGTGCTGAATAGAAATATATGAGGGCTAAAGCGACACCCATGCTGTTTCATAAATTTAACTGAACGTTTCAGCGAGACATCATTCAGTTGACTTGTCGTGGTCTTTGAAAAACTCTCACGAAATTTTCTCACAGCTGCTGCAGTCATCAGGGGCGGGGAGTAGCGCAAGTTCAACAAAAATGCACCAGTTGCAACAAAAATGCAACAAATTAGGATGCGAGTTAAAAAAACCTTTGGTATACAGTTAAAGGGGACATGAATACACATAAATTAGGGAAGTTTAATCAGAAAAACAAGTGAGTATACCGAGGGTATACGCAATTATTGATCCTCAGAAGTGGTAATACCCAAACAGCTCATGGAAAAAAGTAAGCATACTGAGTATACGTGCGTATAGCAAGGACTACACCACTGGTGCAGACAGAAAAAATGCTTCTCGATGAAATCTTGTTGTTAGGACACAATGTTAGTTTTGAGATGTCAAAATGTAAATATAAATGTCTAAAAACATGACACCTTTTTTGTTATTTTATGGCAAAAAAAATTATTTAAATTATATTTTACTTTAAAATATGGAAGAAACATCATAATTTACATAATAAAACAATAATAATTTCTACTTCTAACACTTGTGAAAAATGGGAGCTTGGGAAACGTAGGCACTAATGCACGCTATAGAAAATCACAGTTATCCAACCAATCAATTCCTGGAAGACAAAATCAAGCCCCGCCCCACATTCGTTCTCATTTAAGAAGATTTTGACTCAGATATATTCCCTTCCATCAAATACAACATGTTTCACAACAACTTTAATCACTCAAACAGGTCAATTAGCCTAAAATGAAAAATTTGCAATCATTTTCTCATCATGTGCTTATTGAGTGACATGAATAAATGATGACAGAATTACCATATGTAATCTTTTAAACGATCAAACACTCTCTGATGGAGAATTCAGTCTGCTTAGTCAAAATGCCTCATTTGTCACTCCTCTGGAAGCTCTTTAAATCAATTGCACATGATTTATGTACACACAATTTCTCTGTCTCTTTCTCTCTCTTTCTGCTTGTGACATCTTCCAAGTGTTCTTGTCAGGGCTCTTCTGTTCTGGAGCTGTTGTTGTTGATTCAGCATTTTGGCATTGCAGTCTGAAGGATGAATGTGTGTTGGATGTAATCTTAATGGCTTCTGCTGCATTACTGATGCTGAACTCCGCTGGCTCTGCTTGTGTTCCTTACAGTATGAATTAGTGATGGCTGCTTTCGAAATACTGCTTCATGAAGCTCAGAAACATTTGCAAATCTCTTGTTTTGAATCAGTGGTTTGGAGTATATATGAAATTGGCAAGGCACAATGCACTCAAATGGAGCGAGTGACGTCACTGTGAGGGGAAGGGTTAGGTGAGCCCATTAAAAAGCATTGGATGCAGCTCAGATTGCACTGCACCAGGTCTGCATCCAGACCCCTCTCAGGTCATGTGATTTCAGTAAATCTCAGTTATCAGAAATCGAAATTCATCGATTCACCACTGGGGGCAATCTGAGTAATAAAATCATGCCATTCACTCAGATGGTAAATCGCTGAATAGGTTTCAATCTCAGACATACCTGCCAACATTTGGTTCGTAAATTCTGGGAGACGCCATACGCTAATTGGCATATTACTGACGTCATCGCGTTCTACCATTTCTGTTTGTTTAACAGCCTATGGTAAATAAATGGGGTATTTGATATTCGCACTACGCTTTATGTAAGCTTGTCAATTTAACTAAATTTATTGCTGTTTGAATACAGTATATCATTATAGATGAGTAGGGAATTTGCAGTAATCTCTCAGAGGCAGGGGCGTAGCAACCGGGGGGGATATGTTCCCCTCACTTTTAGAGATAGACCATTTAGAAAAAGGTGATTAAGAATGTAAACTTTTGGATTTCATACAGCTGTCCCCCCCACTTTTAAAATGTCCACTCCTCCCCTACTCAGATGTAATAAACTCAGACAAGTTCTGAAACTCTCACTTAAAAAATCTCTGATTGTGCAACAAGAATAAACGGTCAAATTAAATTGTTAAAATAAAGGAGAACAGATCGGGTTGACTGTACAAGGGAAATACCTTCACACTGCCACCTGTTCTAAATCATTTGCCATCGGTACGCAGAGAGGTGCTCAGCTCTCAGGCTGCAGCGGAGGCTCGTTAAGAAGAGTAGGGACGGTACAGTAATGGACAAACGACAGTCTATAAAAATTGCCAGTAACACACAAAAAAGTCGATAGATTTGTCGCTAGTCGCTTTTTTTTTCGCTATGTTGGCAACACTGGCGCAAACTGAAGAGCGGGGAGCGGGAGAAGTAATAGGTTTGGGGAGATGGGGGCGCGCGAACTGTACCGCCCGACCGGAAGAGCACAAGCACCAAGTTTCAGCCCGGACTGTACCAAAATGCTGAGGAGCGTGGGGCGGGGGAATTCCGGGAGTTTACCGGGAGACAGAACAATACGGGAGACGGGTCTGAAATACGGGAGACTCCCGGGAAAAACGGGAGTGTTGGCAGGTATGATCTCAGATCAGTTAATGAGACATTTGTAAAATGAAAAGGGATCAAATCAGTTACTTAATAGTTCTGCTGTAGCACACAATGGGACAGACAATTTTAGGCCGTGTCCACATGTACATGGGTATTTTTATAAAGTGAGTTTTTCCCACCTTTGTTTAAAAAACTAAATATTGTCCACATGAAAATGCAAAAACGCACTGTGATGCACTGACAATAGCATGCTGAATCAACATGTGGCAATAAAAACTATGATAAAAAACTATTCTGGGTTCAAACCAAACACAGAATTAGTAAGTTACAGTACATACAACAATATAATACATACAAGTCAATGTAAATGCATGAACAGAGGTGAATTACTGCTGTGTGGCACGAACGACGCAGAAATCGCCACTGGTTTTCGTTTGGGACAGTTGTGGCCTAATGATTAATGGCCCAGCTGAGCATGTTTGGTGTGGACCCAGCCATGTTGGACAATTAGAAAGGAGAAAATGGCCTGCAAGGGGTGGCTCAGTGATAAGCACTGTCGCTTCACATCAAGAAGGTCGCTGGTTCGAGTCCCGGCTGTGCCAGTTGGCATTTCTGTGTGGAGGTTGTATGTTCTCCCCGTGTTGGTGTAGGTTTTCTCCGGGTGCTCCGGTTTCCCCCACAGTCCAAAGACATGCAGTGAATTGGATTAACTAAATTGGTAGTGTATGAGTGTGTGTGTGTGTGTGTGTGTGTGTGTGTGTGTGTGTGTGTGTGTGTGTGTGTGTGTGTGTGAATGAGAGTGTATGGGTGTTTTCCAGTACTGGGTTGCAGCTGGAAGGGCATCCGCTGCGTAAAACATATGCTGGAATAGTTGCCGGTTCATTCAGCTGTGGCAACCCCTCATAAACAAGAGACTAAGCCAAAGGAAAATGAATAAATAAATGAAAATGTACCTATAATGTATGATAATTTCAGAATTTTATGGCATTTAAAATGAATTTGATTGTAATCTTAAGGCTTCTATACTTATTGATCTAGCTGCATCTTTTGTCTACTGTCTGTGAGGAGAAAGTGGAGTTAGACATGTTTTCTATCTCGTCTTACTTTACATCTTCTCAGCCAATCAATTCAATTCAATTCATATTTATTTGTATAGCGCTTATACCAGGGGTGTCCAAACTCGGTCCTGGAGGGCCGGTGTCCAGGAGAGTTTAGCTCCAACTCTAATCAAACACACCTGAACAGCTAATCAAGCACTTACTAGATATACTAGAAACTTCCTGGCAGCTGTGTTGAAGCAAGTTGGAGATAAACTCTCCAGGACACCGGCCCTCCAGGACCGAGCGTGGACATCCCTGGCTTATACAATGTAAATTGTGTCAAAGCAGCTTCACATGGAAGATTATAGTGAATTGAAACAGTGTCAGCTCAGTTTTCAGAGATTAAGTTCAGTTCAGTTTAGCTCAGTTCAGTGTGGGTTAATATTCACTACTGAGAGTCCAAACACTGAAGAGCAAATCCATCGATGCGCAGCTCTACAGATCCCGAACCATGCAAGCCAGTGGCGACAGCGGCGAGGAAAAAACTTCACCAATTGGCGAAAGCGAAGATTTTAAAAAAAAAAACCTAGAGCGAAACCAGGCTCAGTTGGGCACGACCATTTCTCCTGTGGCCAAACGTCTTGTGCAGAGCTGCAGTCTAGGCGCAGGAAGCTGGACCTCAGCGAAGACTCGTGTGTCCTTGGAGCATCACAGCAATCAACGTGGAGAATAGCTCTCTCTCACGAGTTAACGTTCCTGCTGCGCACGGCCGTGCTTAGGTCAGTAGTTTTCAGGTTGAGGTTAATTGTTAAGCAATGAAGTTTTAAAAAGTAGTGCTAAAAAGGAAGGTGAGAAGGACAGAGCAGTTTGCCCTTGATGTTCTCGTTGTTACTCCACCCCGTTTTATGGGCGTTTTATGTTTTGACTAACATGGTTCAAGCGATGGATCTGTGACAGAGAAACTAATGGTTTTGGGAAACCCTTGTCACTACATCGTTCTTTTCCCAAACGATGCATTGTACTATGATAGTTCAGTCGCGAGTTACGTCGTTGTTTGGGAAACGCACCCCAGGTCCATTACGGCATCCAATTTGTATCGCAAAATGAATTCCTCAACCTCTGGCAACACACGCAGGTATTTGAAGACAGCGACTCTGGAGGTGGAGTTTGAACTAAGGTATGGCTATTTTATTTATTTATTTATTTTTACGTATTGGGGTAATTTGCACGTTGTGTCAAAACGCTTTTTTCTAGATAATAGTTGTATACTTTCTGTTTGACTCATGTACGATAATTTTTCTCTAAATACGATAATTTAGAGGTTCTGGTACAATACTTTAACGTTTCCAATCTGGCAACACTGAGCGCCATGCATTTTAGAATTCTAAACATAGATTTCTATCAGGGTACGCACATCGGCGTCGCAAGCAGCAGCAGTCCGCGGCCCTCAGCTGCAACTCAGGACACTGTTCATATTTCTGCCGCGCCACAGAGCGCCATCTGAATAGTTTTATTTTAAATAGCGTGCGAATGTGCACGTCCGGTGTGCAATACTTCCAACTGTCATGTGCGCACCGTGTTGCGGTGCATCCGGTGTGCGATGCTCTTATCCGAACCGTGCCCGGGGCACGTTTGACCCCCATTTCCCAGTACGTTTGACCAGTGTGAGTGCTCCAAATCGCACTTAGGCGCAGTTCAGTTGGCGGCCCTAGCCCAGTTTGAAGAGGTGGGGTTCGGTTGGGCTTTGGCGTGGTACGTAATGTGAGTGCAAAGTGTGCCTGAGCGTGATACTGAAGACGCGATGTCACTTTTAAAAGGGACTATTTCATAATGATTTATTAATCATTCTTACTTTGCAATGAATGCGAACTGTCATAGTTTATTAAAGATACAAAGCCCTCGCTGCACGTCAGCTGCATCTTCAGCAAACCTCCTAATACCTGCAGCACAAGGACTTTTATGATAATTTAGGAGCGTCAAAAGTGGTGTATTTGTTCCGCAAAATATTTGACTGTGTGTCACTGCATATTAAACGACTTAAAATAATACAAAAGTCTATTGTACTGAGCGAGAGCTTCTGTTAAACTGAACAGTCGCATCATCAATGACATAAGCGTGCTCAAGTAAAATTGCAGTGTGAGGTGAGGGGGAGAGGGGAGGTGGGGCAATCGTGTCTAGTGTGAGTACACCCTAGGTTTGAATTTTAATTTAGATTACCAAATAAAAGAG
The DNA here is from genome assembly GCA_903798195.1 of Danio kyathit. Taxonomy (NCBI): domain Eukaryota; kingdom Metazoa; phylum Chordata; class Actinopteri; order Cypriniformes; family Danionidae; genus Danio; species Danio kyathit. The sequence goes on from LR812533.1 coordinate 50,460,111, forward strand.
TGTAATAATTACAGCTCACCACAAAAGCTTTTTGACATGTTGCATTGTTGGTGAGCGCATCTCTAAAATACTGACATCTTGACTCCAGTGCTGGCGTGTTTAATCTTGGCTTGGTTTCGTTAACTGGAGCTCACTGTACAGTACAAGTTAACTTGAGCCGGACGTGATCAAACTGTGAAGGATCAAGTGAGATTTACACTAACGAATATTAACCAGAACAAATCTGGACGAAGGTCACGTGACCTCGGTGTGAAGATCTTGAAGATTTCCACTACTGTATGTGAAGATTATGAACGCTACCAACCCTGATTTAATTCTTTTTCGGCAGAGAGCAAATTAAAGAAATAATCCTGTGGCTTTGCTCACAAGGCTTTATTGAGCATCTGTTGAATCCACTGTGTCTTCATAAAAACTCATGATCTGGGTGAAAGTTCTTCTGAATCATGTGTTGGACAGGACCATCTCTGATTTTGGCTTTTGCTCAGACAGAATTCATTCATTTATTGTGTGAGGTTGATTATAGAGTCCATTTACCAGCAGAATCGAGCTGTTGTTCTGGCTTTTGGCTGAGAACAACCGCACTTCACTCCATTTGCTTTCATTCGATTCTCTTGTTAATGAAACAGGTAATTTACCAACAGAAAATGCATCAAATATAAGATAAAGAGGATATCAAATGAACTTTGTTATTCACCTTATTCTCCTCGTATGAGTGGGCTCAGCCATTTGAAACTTTTTGGCTCAAGACTTCCGGTCTCATTCACTGCCATTCATTTTTAGAGGTTAAAAACAGCTCGTTATGCTGCTTGATGTTGCAAACTAATATTTTTTTATAATATTATTTTACTTTTTTGTATAGTCATGCAAACACTTGTTTGTAGACCAAGCAGTTTGACTGTTTTCTGCCTATAATTATTCCTAGTCATTTCTCCCTTAAGCAACTGAATCGGAAGTTCTAAAACAATCGCAAAAACGAGAGCACCTCCGCATTGAAGAATATGGTCAATAAAACAATAATCTATCACCAAACAGTACATAAAGTGGTCCAAAAATTGTGTGTCTGACCTAATTCCAATCCTCCGGCCTACTTCTTTATGACTCGTTCACTTTCAAATTGAAAAACAAATAAAAAACTAAACAAAACACCATAAATCCATGTTTCAAGAGTTCACTCTTAGCTGATGATTGATTATGAAGCTTGTTTGGCATGCTGTCCTGGGAGAGAGCCCTGAGCTCATAAGATCCTCGAGCCCAGGGCTCCCTCCCGTTTGCAGGGCGAGAGGGGAGTTCGAGCTCAGGTAGATCTCGAGAACTCCCCTGCTGTAGTAGCTAATGAACAGGTAGTGATTGCCCATGTGAGCACGGGGAGAACGTGTAAACTCTGCACAGAAACGTCGACTGGCTTGGTAAGGACTAGAACCAGTGACGTTCTTGCTGTGAGGAAACAGTGCTAACCACTGGGCCACCGTGCCACCCATGTAGGAAAGGAGGAGGAGTAGGGGTGGAAGGAAGGACAAAGATTGCTGTTATATGGAACTTAGGGTATTTATAGTGGCTTAGGAATCGTCTGACTGGTGAATCATAAATTGAATAATGAGGGACCGACTGCAAGCAATCATAAACACGTGATCCTCTCGAAATTAATTCATAAATAAACTTCATTTAAACTAAATAAAATACACTTTCAAACCTCTTGGTGGTTGGCGTTATTTATGGTTTCTATTGGTTGATCATTATCATCCATTTGAGCAAATACGTTTTGGTATTGTTGCGGGTCATTCACAAAGTTTTATCCATTCCAATGCACTACTTTTCCACTGTTGTAAACATACGCTAGTGGGATGTGCGTGACTTTTGTGATCGCATTTCATGTCTTTTGCAGCACCTTGCATATAAGTGCCATGTTTTTAGGATGCTGCGTCATCAAGTTAAAATTATTTCTACTTTTACACCAATCCTGCTCATCAATGTCAGTTCCAAAGCAGTGGACCAATCAGAAAAACTCAGAGGCGGGGCAAGCATTGCAAGCTGTTTAAAGTAGGAAGTTGTCATGACAACTGTTTTATTTGACAGCAGCATGGCATAGGAGCCACTTTATCTTTTTAGATACAAGTATCGATTCTTTGTGAATGGCCCATAGTGTGTTGTTATAAGTGTGTCTAGTAAGTTATTATAAATTATAAGTGTGTTTAATACTTAATACTAATACTTTAATGCTAATAAGTGTGTTTAATATTTAATATCTAAATGTATAAGTAAATTTAGCATATTAAGGAAATCAGGGAAATATAAAATGGGCAGTGATTTCTCGTGATTATCCGTAATGTTGTGTTCACATTTATATATGAGATAAATGTGCCATTTGATTTAGATGATATGCTAGTCCTTTTCAGATGATTAACCATTCATTTACGTTAAAGTTCATTTAACTTTATTTTATTGTATATTGTATTGTATATTGTATTTATTTGACCTTTACCTCACCTTTATTTTACTTTACCATTGCTTGCTTTATTTACTCTACATTTCCTTTATTTTACTTGACATTTTATTAGGTACACCTTACTAGTAGCTACTGGGTTGGACCCCCTTTTGCATTTAGATCTGCCTTAATCCTTCGTGGCATAAATTCAACAAGGTACTGGAAATATTCCTCAGAGATTTTGCTCCCTATTGACATGATAGCATCACACAGTTGCTGCGGATTTGTCGGCTGCACATCCATGATGCAAATCTCCCGTTCCACCACATCCCAATGGTGCTCTGTTGGATTGAGGTCTGGTGACTGTGGAGGCCATTTCAGTACAGTGAAATCATTGTCATGTTCAAGAAACCAGTCTGAGATGATTCGTGCTTCATGAGATGGCGCGTTATCCTGCTGGAAGTAGCCATCAGAGGATGGGTACACTGTGGTCATAAAGGGATGGGCATGGTGGCGTTGACACGATGCTCAGTTAGTACTACTGTGGCGTTGACGCGATGCTCAATTGGTTCTGATGGACCCAAAGTGTGCCAAGAAAATATCCCCCACACCATTACACCACCACTACCAGCCTGAATTGTTTATACAAGGCAGGATTGATCCATGATTTCATGTTGTTGACGTCAAATTCTGACCCTACCATCTGAATGTCGCAGCAGAAATGGAGACTCATCAGACCAGGCAATGTTTTTCCAATCTTCTATTGTCCAATTTTGGTGAGCCTGTGTGAATTGTAGCCTCAGTTTCCTGTTCTCAGCTGATAGGAGTGGCACCCGGTGTGGTCTTCTGCTGCTGTAGCCCATCCGCCTTAAGGTTGGACGTGTTGTGTGTTCAGAGATGCTCTTCTGCAGACCTCGGTTGTAATGAGGGGTTATTTGAGTTACTGTTGCCTTTCTATCAGCTGGAACCTGTCTGGCCATTCTCCTCTGACCTCTGGCATCAACCATGCATTTGCGCCCACAGAACTGCCGCTCACTGGATATTTTCTCTTTTTTTTCTGATCATTCTCTGTAAACCCTAGAGATGGTTGTGCGTGAAAGTCCCAGTAGATCAGCAGTTTCTGAAATGCTCAGACCAGCCCGTCTGGTACCAACAATTATGCCACGTTCAAAGTCACTTAAATCACCTTTCTTTTCCCATTCTGATGCTCGGTTTGAACTGCAGCAGATCGTCTTGACCATGTCTACATGTGATTAGCTGGCTAGAAATTTCTTCATCTTTTATTTACTTTAAATTTAATTCACTTTTACTTCACTTTTACTTTACCTCCACTTCACTTTACCTTTATCTGACTGTTTCTTTACGTTTACTTCACCTTTAATTTTACTTTACCTGCATTTTACTCTAATTCAGTTTACTTTTCTTTTGTTACTTTTATTTTACGTTTACTTCACATTTACTTTACATTTCGATACATTTAATTTATCTTTGCCTTTATTTCACCTTTACTAATCTTTGCTTTGCAATTTCTTCACCTTAACTTTATCTTGTTATCTTTGCTTTGCTTTGCTTCACGCTTTACCATTACTTTACTCAAATGTACTTCACTTTTGTTTTGTTTTGTTTGGCAATGATCACAATCCTGCATCTGGCGTCCAAACTAAGGCTGAAACAACAGATGAGCACTGCGAGTTTGATCTATTAATGGAAAAACCCGTAAGACTCTGTCTTCCATTAATTTAATGTTTAATTGTGTTTTGTGTGCTCAGGCTCAGTGGAACGGTCTGACCGGACAGATTATCATCAACAAGACGGACGGCCTGAGGAAAGACTTCGACCTGGACATCATCAGTCTGAAAGAGGACGGTTTGGAGAAGGTAAAAACAGCCAACGATCTCCCTCCCATCATCTGCTTCTGTTTGCTCATACATGTCAAACCCTTTCTGTTTTCTCTTCACAAGCCGTTGGAGAGCGGCCGTTTTAACAAAGTGTGGAAGAAGGTTGGTATTAAACACTTGAAATGTGATGTTTTAGTCCCTTTTCTCCTTCAGAAAGTACTGCTGATGAACTGCAGTACTTTAAAGATATACCATGGTACTGAATGATTTTATGAGGTATGTAGTTTGAGTAAAAGTTTTACCATGGTATGTTTTTCAACCTGATTTATTTATATATATATATATATATATATATATATATATATATATATATATATATATATATATATATATATATATATATATATATATATATATATATATATATATATATATATATATATATTTATTTCTTTAATTTTTTTTTTTTTTTTTTATTTATTTATTTATTTATGTGTTCAGCGGTTAATTTATTTATTGATTAAGTTTTCAAAAATGGCTATTTTTTTCAATATATTGTAACCTTTTTTGCTGATTTTTTAACATATTTTAAGTCTTTACTTCATGAAACGAATAATATTGTGTAACAAGAAATGTAATTATAGTTGTAACTTTTTAAATTTAATTTACTGTGGTTTAAATGTAAATTTAGATGACTACATGATAAACTAGACACAAAAATATTACTAATATAATAATATTTATTTGTTGATTAATTGAGTTTTTTTAAAGTGGCATTTTAAACTCTTTACTTCATAAAACATATAATGTTGAGTATGTAATTATGTGTAATTATAATTTAAAATGTAATGTAATTATAATTTAAAAATAGATATTTAATTCAATGCCTGCCAATGATTATGGATTTTATTAACAAACTACACACAAAAATTGTATACATTTTAAATATATTTATTTATTCATTCCTTGTTTCAATCGTTCAATCATTTATTTGTTCATTTATTTATTAATTGAGTTTTATTAAAGTGAATTTTTTTTTGCAATATTACTTTTTTTTAATTTCCTTTTTAACTCTTTACTTTATTTTTTTTACCTTTCTTACTCTTTACTTTATCAAACATATAATACTAAGTAACAAATTGTTATGATAATTGTATTTTTTTTTTCATTTAGTTTACTACCTGCCAAGGTAGATGGATTTTAATAGCATAAAATATATTGACTTAAGATGATTAAAAAACAAACTAAACACAAAATGTATGTCTAACAATATTTTTATATTAATTTAATAATTATTTATAATAATTTCTAAATTAATAGTGTCAGAAATGTGATGTTAAAGTCCTTTGTTTCATCGCTAAAAGCACATTAAAAATATGCAGTGATTGAAAAAAAAAGTATTACATTAGCCGGGTTTCCATCCTAATGTGAAGCAAATCTTTTCACAAAAAAAAAGAAAAAATCCCAAATGTTCAATTGCGAGTGTTTCCTTGAAGCTGTTAGAGCAGGTTGTTGCTAGATCAGATATGGTTGTGGCCGAAAGTTAATGAGAATTGTTTATATTATTCATCAAATTTCACATTTATTGTATTTTATTAACATTTACTCCTACCCCAACCCTAATCCCAGTCATCACAGAAATGTAAAAACGGTATTTGTACCGAGTATTATGTATGTTATTTATTAAATTAGCCATCACAGTACTGTACAAATCTTAATTATTGTTATACAGTGTTAACAAAAATGATGCTATATTGATGTGAGTATCCACAGCTGTATCCTATCTAGACTTTACCATTAGAGCCGGAGAGTGTAGTATTGGTAACCTAGCAACCAAAAATAAACAAGCCAAGCATAATGGAGACAGCTGATTTGTGAGAGCCACAAGTTAATTGTTTATATACATCTAGATGGGAAATGAATAACAATATGATAAACCAAATGTGAAAATATTGTACTAGGTAATTAGGTTTTTAATATGGAAGAAAATGTGATGTCATTTTCGAGTTGTGTCATTGAAAAAGGAAGCGAAACATAGTTGAGTTAATTTAGGATTAAAATCTGTTCAAAATGACATAACTATGATGTACTGTTTGTATAATGTTTGCAGTTTATTCAGCAAGTGCGTTTCCATCTCTCATTGTTCACATTAAAGTTTAAAATCGCCTCAAGCGAGCATAAAAACTTTGTTACTAAAGGATTTGTATTCAAAATTTGTCATTTCCGTCACTTGTTTCTCATGCGATACTTCAAAATGTGCATTACAACAGGCTGACAGAAACACAGCTTATGATGCTTTTTCCTAATATATTTTTCATCAGCATTTGACTCGCTTATACATTATATTTAATCCTGACATTCAATTATTGCTGCATTATATAATCTTAAAGGGATAGTTCACTCCAAAATAAAAATAAAAAAAATACTCCCTATTTACTCACCCTTCACTTCTTTCAAACCTTTATGAGTTTCTTTCTTCTGTTGAGCGCTAATGTAGATAATTTGAAGAATGGTGAAATCCTGTAACCATTGACTTCCATAGTAGCAAAAGCAAATACTATAGAAGTACAGTAAGTGTTTACAGCATTTATCAAACAATTTTTTTTTTGTGTTTAACGGATTGAAACAAATAAAGACTGAATTGATTTTGGGTAAACTAACCCTTTAACAAATCACTTAAACTTTTCTTTTAACACGTTGTCAAACTTTCCATTAGAGACAGCAGAAAGCTCTGCAGCCGTTTCTGTAATCTCACATCAGTCAAAGAGTCAACAATGCAGAGCTCGTCTGATAAAACATCTGCTTATGAACACTAATTACACAATACGCTCTCAGTTGGAAGACTCTTAATGTATGTATTAAAGGCTGTGCATGACAGAGGAGACATGGTGTAGCATATAAAACACACACACACACACACACACACACACACACACACACACACACACACACACACACACACACACACACACACACAGACTTACACTTTGCATGAATATACTTTAGTGGATTTACATCAATAGTATGCAAACGTTGTCAGAGATGGACTTTTTGTACAATAATATATTTGACTAAATACTCAGAAATACATCTGTTTCCAGTGCTCTTTCTAGATTATTTTAGTTTACATTATTAAATTCGTTATTAGATTAAATCTAGATTTATTTTCTTAGATTTACAGCATAATTCTTTACGTTTTTTCCCTTGTCTTGTTTACCTCGTCTTTTTACTGTGACCCTTCCGCTGGTGTGTAATTGTTGTGCAATGTTTATTTGTTTGTTTGTTTTTATTCAGTTATTTTTGGGGGGTTTCCCCTCAAAATAATTATATATTAATAATTTTATATCTGCTGAGACAAGCTACTTTTAAATATCTTTAAATGCAACACATTTAAATAACAATTCTGATAATATTTAAAAGTATTGCATCTTCATTTCCCCCTTTAAATAACTTGTCAATTGTATTTGTGTGTTTGTGCTTTTCTTCAGGTTGGCGTGTGGAACTCAAACACGGGTCTGAATCTTACAGACAGCAACAAGGACAAAAACACCAACGTGACTGACTCCATGGCCAACCGAACACTCATTGTCACCACAATCCTGGTACAAATCAGTCAACTAACATTAAAGTTGCCATAAAACAGAAGTTAAGAAAGTCCTTTTTTCCTCTATCATGATGCACAGCCACTTAAAACAGTCCTGAAATTAGAAAAAAAGTAGGGTGGTGCATGATTTCATCCTTTGGGAACTGATTGTAATGTTGAAAGATGGCCGTTGCTAACAAAATGACTGATAGCCCTGCTCTAAATTACTGATAGCCCCACCCTAAAGGACTGAACTGATAGCCCTGCCCTAAAGGACTGATAGTCCATGAGTTATAGCCCACCCTAAAATACTGATAGCCACGCCCTTAATGACTGATAACCACACCCTAATGGAGTAATAGTTCCGCCCCAATGACTGATAGCCCTGCCCTAAAGAACTGATAATCCAGCACTAAATGACTAATAGCCCCACCCTAAATGACTGATAGCCCCACCCTAAAGGACTGATAGCCCCACCCTAAATGATTGATAGCTATATCCTAAATGAATGACAGCTCCCACCCTAAATGACTGATAGTCATACCCTAAATCACTGATAGCCACACCCTAAATGACTGATAAATCCGCCCTGAATTACTGATAGCCACACCCTAATGGACTGATAGCCACACCCTAAAGGACTGATAGCCCCGCACTAAAGGAATAATAACCACACCTTAACAGATTGGTAGCCCCACCCTAAAGGACTGATAGCCACACCGTAAAGGACTGATAGCCCCACTCTGAATGACTGATAGCCCCGCCCTAAAGGACTGATAGCCTTATCATAAAGGACTGATAGCTCCAACCTAAATGACTGATAGCCCCGCCCTAAAGGACTGATATCCCTGCCGTAAATGACTGATAGCCCCACCCTTAATGACTGATAGCCCCACCCTAAAAGACTGATAGCCCCACCCAAAATGAATGATAGCCCTATCCTAAATGACTGACAGCTCCCACCCTAAATGACTGATAGCCCTATCCTAAAGGACTGATAGCCCTGCCGTAATTGACTGATAGCCCCACCCTTAATGACTGATAGCCCCATCCTAAAGGACTGATAGCCCTGCCGTAATTGACTGATAGCCCCACCCTAAATGACTGATAGCCCCATCCTAAAGGACTGATAGCCCTGCCGTAATTGACTGATAGCCCCACCCTTAATGACTGATAGCCCCATCCTAAAGGACTGATAGCCCCACCCTAAATGACTGATAGCCCCATCCTAAAGGACTGATAGCCCCATCCTAAATGACTGATAGCCCCATCCTAAAGGACTGATAGCCCCATCTGAAATGAATGATAGCCCTATCCTAAAGGACTGATAGCTCCATCCTAAATGAATGATAGCCCTATCCTAAAGGACTGATAGCTCCATCCGAAATGAATGATAGCCCTATCCTAAAGGATTGATAGCCCCATCCGAAATGAATGATAGCCCTATCCTAAAGGACTGATAGCTCCATCCGAAATTAATGATAGCCCTATCCTAAAGGACTGATAGCTCCATCCGAAATTAATGAAAGCCCTATCCTAAAGGACTGATAGCTCCATCCGAAATTAATGATAGCCCTATCCTAAAGGACTGATAGCTCCATCCTAAATGACTGATAGGCCTATCCTAAATGACTGATAGCCCTATTCAAAAGAACTGATAGCCCCATCCTAAATGACTGATAGATAGACAGACGGACGGACAGACGGACGGACGGACGGACGGATAAACAAACACACCCAGTTTTAATCCATAATTTAAAAAATAAGTCAAATTGAATGTTCATGTGGCTTCAATTTATGCACATCTTTGTTATTTCTTTAAATCAATTTTCTAAAATGTACATATAAAATAGGTGGATGTAAATATATCGGGGGTTTGTGTGCTGCAGGAAAACCCATATGTGATGTACAAAAAGTCGGACAAGCCGCTGTACGGGAATGACCGCTTCGAGGGCTACTGTCTGGACCTGCTGAAGGAGCTCTCCAACATCCTGGGCTTCTCCTACGAGGTCAAACTCGTGACCGACGGAAAATATGGAGCCCAGAACGACAAAGGAGAGTGGAACGGCATGGTTCGAGAGCTCATCGATCATGTGAGTCCAACTCAGATAGGATTTTAAGGTTGTTTGAGTATACTGGAAATTACTACTGGATTGTGTGTGGGGTGCAATGGATGAGATTGCTCGTGGTTGGGTTCGTGTCACGGTTTTTGGTAGAGTTTAGTAAAAAAAAAACACTGTAAAATGAAAAAAAGAAAATCTACAAGCAAAATGAATGACTACAAATGAATACGATATAGCAAAGATGCTACTAAAATGAACAGTGGTATCTAATAGTAGTTTTCAGGAATAATATAATCAGATATAACATTGCATATTGTATATAATCTTCACTATCATTTTTTTAAAGGTTATTATTAATTAAAAGTTATTATTAACATTATTGAGTTATAAAGCTAAGATTTCCTAATGACAAGAAACATTCTCCTAATTATTATTACAAGTAAAAAAAACTTTGTTATAACCTGATATAAAGAATAATAAAAACTGTTATTTAATAAAGCTGTTATTTACTAGACAATAAAATGGACAAAAATACACAACAAAAATTAAATAATTAAAAATATATGTATTATTATTTATTTTAACTGATTTATTTCTGCTACTGTTAAAAAGGTAATAATTATAGCTTTCCCTTAATGTAACTTGATGTACTAAAATAACTAGCACTTACTATACAAATAATACAAAAATAAAATAAAAAATTTAATTTAAAAATATATATTTAGACATATTTTAAAAATAACAACAATACATTTAAAAAAAAAATTAAACTATAAAAATATTTGTTACTATTAAAATAGTTAAATAATGTTATATAACTAAACTTATTTTGTTAATAAAAATAATAAAAAAGACCTAAAAAGTAAATAAACAAAAATTAACTAACAAAAAACTAAATCACGCAAATGTTTAAATAAAAGTCTAATCAAATATTTAAAAATTAATGTATTCAAAAAATAAAATAAACTATAAAATATTTGTTATTTATAAAAATATTTTTTGTTAAATAACTGAACTTTTGTTAATAAAAAATAATACAAAAGTCATAAAAACAAAATAAACACAAATGAATTAACAATTAATTAACCTTAATATTACAAATAAATGTATTATTAAATCGAATACATTTATTATAAAAAAAATGCATTAAATAAAAATCAAATATAATATTTAAAAACAAAAATGTATTTAAAAAAATTTAATTAAACTATAAAAAAACATTTGTTACTTGAAATAAAAGTAATGTTTGTTTAATAATATTAAATTTATTTTGTTAACAAAAATCATAAAAAGAAATAAACAAACAAAATTGTTTATAAACAAATAAACAAAATTGAATTAACAAAAAACTAAATTATACAAATGAAAAAAATTAATTAAATAAAAAATCTAATAAAAATAAACAAAAAAGCTATATAGTCATATTTTAAAAATAACAACAATGCATTTAAAAAACCTTAACTATATTAAAAAACATTTTTATTTGAAATAAAAATAATGTTTGTTAATTAACAACTTTTACAACAAACATTCAACAACAAAAATAACAACAATGCATTAAAAAAAACTTAAATTAAACTATAAAAATGTTTGTTACTAATAAAATAATGTTAAATAATGTTAAATAACTAAACTTATTTGTTAGTAAAAAATAATTAAAAAGACATAAAAACTAAATAAAATAATTAACAAAATTAAATGATGCAAATTAAAAAAATTATTATATGAAAATCAAATAAAATATTTAAAATCTAATTAATCATATTTTAAAAATAACAACGTGTTAAAAAATTTATTAAACTGTTTATATATGTGTTACTAATAAAAATAACGTTTGCTAAATAACTAAATTTATTTGTTAATAAAAGATAATTAAAAAGACATAAAACATAATTAAATACAATGAATTAACAAAAAACGAAATATTACAAATAAAAAATATACATTTAATAAAAATCTAATAAAAACATTTAAAAACGGTTTAGTCATATTTTAACAACAACAAAAACTATTTAGAAAAACTAAATTAAACTCATTCATTCATTCATTTTCTTTTTGGCTTGGTCCCTTTATTAATCTGGGGTCTCCACAGTGGAATGAACCGCCAACTTATCCAGCATATGTTTTACGCAGCGGATGCACTTCCAGCTGCAATCCATCACTGGGAAACATCCATACACACTCATTCACACACATACACAACGGACAATTTAGCTTACCCAATTCACCTAGCACATGTGTTTGGACTGTGGGGGAAACTGGAGCACCCGGAGGAAACCAACACGGGGAGATCATGCAAACTCCACACAGAATAGCAAACTGACCCAGCCGAAACTCAAACCAGCGACCTTCTTGCTGTAAAGCGATCGTGCTACCCACTGCGCCACCGTGACCCACTATGACAATAATTAATAATAAAAATATTGTTTGTTAAATAACTAAACTTATTTTGTTAATAAAGATCATAAAAAGACATAAAAAAAAACAATTAACAAAAAACTAAATAATACAAATTTTAAAAATAAATTACATAAAAAATCTAATACAAAGTATACAATAAAGTATTTAGTCATATTTTAAAAATAAATATAGTTAAATTAAACTATAAAAAAAATCATTACTTGAAATAAAATTAATGTTTGTTAAATAACCACTTATTTTGTCAATAAAAAAATATATAAAAAAGACAAAAACAAAAGAAACAAAAATGAATTAACAAAAAAACTAATAACGATTAGTTATTAGTAAATTAAGTAATCAATAAATCAAAAAAATGTAGAAATATTTAATATTAAAATCTATAATAGTGTCTGTGTGTCAGTGAAATAACAGTAGTGACACTGAAATAACAGCAAGAGTAAATGTGTGTAACTCAGTGTGTTGACCCTGTCTGTGTTGAGCTCAGGTGGCAGATCTGGCCGTGGCTCCGCTCACCATCACTTACGTTCGTGAGAAAGTCATCGATTTCTCCAAGCCCTTTATGACTCTAGGGATCTCCATTCTGTACCACAAACCCAACGGCACCAATCCAGGCGTTTTCTCCTTCCTGAACCCGCTTTCTCCAGACATCTGGATGTATGTGCTGCTGGCCTGCCTCGGGGTCAGCTGTGTGCTCTTCGTCATCGCCAGGTGAATGAATATTGTATTGTGTGGCCCTACTTCAAACTACTATTGTCTTTTGTGTTCAGCCGAAGAAAGAAACAAGTTGAAGGAAGGGAAATCAGATTTTTTTTAGGCTAATAAAACATAAGTCATCCTAAATGTATGGCCAGTGTGATGGTCAATGGCTTTTTTCCCAGTTAAGCAAGATTAGTTGTGTGGACAGCACATGAGAAACACAATAAGGACATCAAGCGGCCAAAAAAAAACCAATACACCTGAACGATTCGAGCTCCCATGATGCATCACAAATGATATGTCATTAAATAAAAGCAACAGAGCAATATCTTTTATTGATTTCTATTGAATGATTGATTTATGGATGCTTATTGTTAGTAGGAAATACAGGTTTATGTGTGTGTCTGACATTTAGTTGATGCGGTGTTAGTGATGTGAATATTGGCTTTATATTAGATGTGCACAATCATTTTATTATGATTCTGGTATTGATGGTAAGGTTATCATTTTTGAAAAATCCCACTGTTCAGCACCAGTTTGTTCTCCGCACTCTGTTGTTTTCTTAAAGAGCAGTTCATATGGGTTTTTAGTAGTGCTGGGCCGTTATCGGCATTAACGTGCTGCGTTAACGCGAGACTCTTATCGCGCGATAAAAAAAATATCGCCGTTGATCTATTCTCAAAGTTAGGTTGGGAGCTGGGTCTATTTTACCCAAGCTGTGATAACTTTCACCTATTAGCGCGGATGGATACCTGACCGGTGAGCCGTCTGCCCTCCTGAATCAAATCAGCAGGCTGCCTGACTCTAACTGCAGGTCTGCAGTTTCATTTTAACTCACGGATATTTCATTCATTCCTTCGTGACAAAGTGGGGTATTAGACGCAAATACGGAGAGAATGTTATGGAATTTAATAACGCATGCCAAATGGTAAGAAAAAAAACTTCCGCATTTCGCGATGTGTGTGTGTATGTGTGTGCAGTCCTTTACTGACAGCCGCGTGTGGATCTTGTCGGAAAATATGGCGAAAGGTCCTAAAGACCGCCGTGTTTACTTCAATAATGCCACTAATATCTGCATACTCCACATCTTAATTCCATTTCTGTTTAGTTCAGTTATGACTTTAGATGGATTGAGGTAATAAAAAATCGCTGTTTGGAGCTTATGTGGGCCTACAGTTCAACATTGATGTTTAACTGAATAAACAGTGAACACAAGCTCATCTTATTGAACATCATTTATTTTCATCACCAATTATCATAGTAGAACAGTTTCTCAAGCAGTTTGTGATGTATTTTTGAAACAGGAGATGAGCCACTGGTCTAATGCGCCACCTGGCTTGTGAAACCCGTTCTCAAAGACTTATTATTTGGGTAACACGCATATTTTGAATGCCTTCGGCAGAATTCAAATGAGCCATTTTAATGTAGATTAATCTAGATTAATTTTGAAATTAATCTAGATTAATCTAGATAAAAAAAAATTAATCTATGCCCACCTATAATTTTTAGAAATATTTTCTTACTTGCACATTGTGAAGTAGCTGTTGTTCAATGTAAACAGTCTTCAAAAGCCGCTTTTCCACTATCATGCAGAACCGTTCTTTATGCTGAAACGTTCCATTCCGTGCCAAACCGGGCCAGACAGCACGGATACCGTTTCATTTTCCACTGTCGTGCTGCAACAAAGCTCTTTCAAACGTTACACAAAACGTATATATAAATGCAGATATGAAGACTTCAAAGACAAAATCTTCTAAAATGAACATTTTTCTCTTGTTTAGGTTCAGTTATTTCACTTTTATTGCGAAGAATACACTCAAAACATTATATTTGTATAAAATAAGCTGAAATTCTTTTTTGGACAACTTAATTGTTTCATGTTCAGTCCACTTTAATTTGTATAAACTAATAAGTTGACTTAATTCCTTCATGTTGTCCCAACACAAATCGATTGGAATCCAGCATTTTTTACAGTGTTTAATTGTGTTAGTTCACCCAGAATAGAATCATTTACTCAAGATTTACTCAGCCTCAAGTTACTTAAAATATTTATGTTTCCTTTGTCTGTTGAACAGAAAAGAAGATATTTTGAAGAATGCTGCAACGCTGTAACCATTGACTCCCATGGTGGAAAAATCAAATACTGTGGAAGGCAATGGTTACAGGTTTCCAGCATTCTTCAAAATATCTTCTTTTCTGTTCAACAGGAATAAAAAACAAAACTCAAACAGGTTTTGAGCAAGTGAAGGCAGAGTAACTGATGACCGAACTTTCGTTTTTGGGAGAACTATAACTCTAAGGTGAAATAACTGAATATAAACAGGAGGATGAGAAAAATGCACATTTTTGAAGAATTTCAGATGCCACTTAGAAAACTCTTAAGAAAAAGTTGGCTTTCAACATGATCCAAGTCAAATATTTGTATAATTCTGCATTATATATTTTTATATACAGTTGAAGTCACAATTATTAGCCCCCCTGTATATGTTTTACCCAATTTCAGTTAAACAGAAAGAAGATTTTTTTCAACACATTTCTGAACATAATCATTTTAATAACTAATTTCTAATGACTGATTTATTTTATCTTTGTCGTGATGACAGTAAATAATATTTGGCTACACATTTTTTTAAGACACTAGTATGCAGCTTAAAGTGACATTTAAAGGCATAACTAGGTTCATTAGGCAAGTTAGGGTAATTAGGCAAATCATTGTATAAGTGGATGGTTTGTTCTGTAGACCAGGGGTTCTTAACCTTTTTCACTTCAGGGCCTACTGCTTTCTTCGATCATTTTTTGAAGGCCCACCTGTCTAACATTTTCCCTAAAAATTTTTTTATGAAATGCTCATTTAAACCTTTATATACATATACATATACACACACACGGTCGAAGTCAGAACTATTAGTCCCCCTTTGAATTTTTTTTTTCTTTTTTAAATATTTCCCAAATGATGTTTAACAGTGCAAGGAAATTTTCACAGTATGTCTGATAATATTTTTTCTTCTCGAGAAAGTCTTATTTGTTTTATTTCAGCTAAATAAAAGCAGTTTTTAATTTTTTAAAAGCCATTTAATGTCAAAATAATTTGCCCCTTTAAGCTATATTTGTTTTCGATAGTCTACAAAACAAAACCATCATTATACAATAACTTGCCTAATTACCCTAACCTGCCTAGTTAACCTAATTAATCTAGTTAAGCCTTTAAATTACACTTTAAGCTGTATAGAAGTGTCTTGAAAAAT
This sequence comes from Danio kyathit, assembly GCA_903798195.1. Lineage (NCBI taxonomy): Eukaryota > Metazoa > Chordata > Actinopteri > Cypriniformes > Danionidae > Danio > Danio kyathit. Next base: position 50,476,379 of record LR812533.1, read on the forward strand.
ATCTACTCAAATATTATGTAGTGTCATCAGGGCAAAAATAAAATAAATCAGTTATTAGAAATGAGTTATTAAAACTATTATGTTTAGAAATGTGTTGAAAACACTTACGGGACATTAATTTGGAAAACTATGCAGATATATTAAATAATTTACACAAAAATACACAAAGAGAGACTTTCACTTTTACTTTACGCATAGTTTGTGAATGAACAGACTTACTTGTACTAGTTGCAGATGCTGTCACAGAACAGGAGAAAGTGCATTACTTTGATCATTTTAATATAGCCTATTAATAATGAAATCCAAAAAATATAGTATAATATTGAGTTTATTTTAAGCTATCTTGCGGCCCACCTGCAGGATCGCTGAGGCCCACCGGTTGAGAATCCCTGCTGTAGACAATAAAAATATATATATTGTTTAAGGGGGCTAATAATATTGACCTTAAAATGGTTTTTAAAAAATTAAAAACTGCTTTTATTCTAGCCGAAATAAAACAAATAAGACTTTCTCCAGAAGGAAAAATATTATAGGAAATACTGTAAAAAATTCCTTGCTCTGTTAAACATCATTTAGGAAATATTTATTCACAGGAGAGTTGACTTCAACTGTACAGTATATTGTATAATTCTGCATGGTTTCACAAGCTCACTGTATATTACACAAACTCTTTGACAGCTACATTGAAATTTAATGCACAATTAAATGCAGAGCTGTATATATATTGTGTATTCTCAGGTTCACTCCATACGAATGGTATAATCCTCATCCGTGTAACCCAGACTCAGACGTGGTGGAGAATAACTTCACCCTGATCAACAGTGTGTGGTTCGGTGTTGGAGCTCTGATGCAGCAAGGTCAGCTTTTACACACATCATTATGTCATAATTCAGAGGAAATGTTTATTGTTTATTTACTTTAAATCCCAGTTTGCCACTATCAACTTAGTGGCTATTCTTCCTGCCGTCCAACAAATAAAATGACAAATTTACATTAAATCATCATCAAAACCAATACCAAAACCAAAATAAATAAATTTACATTAAACTAAAACAATAGAAATTTATTGAATTTTATTTATTGAAATCAATTTCAGTGGGATGTGTATGTAGTAAAAAATTTAGATAAAGCAAGAGAAAATAAAACACTATTGCTTTGTGTGTGTGTAAGACAAAATGTCAATTTTGTTTTTATTGTATTTATTATTATTATAAAGTTTTTTATTTTTGTTTTATTATTTTTTATTATTATTTGATTTCTTATTTTTTAGTATTTTATTTTGATAATGTAATATAAACACTCACATTTTCTACTGTTTGTTTCCTTTATTATTTTTTAATTTGATATTTTTATATTAGATAAAGATTATATAATGCTTTTGTAACATTATTACAGCATTATATTATTAGTGTAATAATATCAAGTAATATTGTTCTTTTGATTTGTTATATTACATTGTTTTATTTATTCATTCATTAATTTTCTTTTCGGCTTAGTCCCATTATTAATCAGGAGGAATGAACCGCCAGCTTATCCAGCATGTGTTTTACTTCCAGCTGCAACCCATCACTGGGAAACATCCATACACACTCATTCACACTGATACACTACGGCCAATTTAGCTTACCCAATTCACCTATAGCGCATGTGTTTGGACTTGTGGGGGAAACTGAACCCAGAGGAAACCCACGGAGAGAACATGCAAACTCCACACAGAAATGCCAACTGACCCAGCTGAGGCTCGAACCAGCGACCTTCCTGCTGTGAGGCGACAGCGCTAACCACTGAGCCACCTTGTTTTATTTATTGTATAATTTATCGTAATCAATAATAATATATCATTTTACACGAATAATTTTTTTATTATTTAATTGAATTGGTTATTAATTGTTTACACACATTTTAGGCTATTTAAATTAATGTTTTTATTATTTAATTGAATTGATTTTGAACACGCATAGATAATCAACGGCTTGCTGTGCGTTGAAGGATTTTAATGCACGATGTGAAGGCGAAGGACCACACGATGCGCAGCGGAGTGCATTAAAATCCTTTAACGCACGGCAAGCCGTTAATTATCCTGCTTATTCCATGGTCATTTGCCAAGGTAGGTGTAAGTTTAAAATAGTTTTGCTCTTTGCAACGCAATATTTGTCCGAATTTTGTTAGTTTTTACATGTTAGATTTTCTAGTCCCTCCACTGAATCAGCTGTGACAGGCTGACAGACTGAAGCTGGAGTTATACTTTCGCCTGGCGCCGCATCGCGCACCTCCGCTGGCTGCGCGCGCACCTCGCGAAACTTACGAGGCTTTTATACTTGCTGCGTTCGCCGTTGTGATATTCTTTAAAACGACAGGGGGCGGTCAAAAGTAACTGACCGTAAAGTCAGACAGATAAACAGAGAAGTAGGAAGTTTCCGGAACTACGTCATATCATTAATATCATTTAAGATTTTTAAACAAATTATTTTTATTGTTTTTATAAATTATTTTAATGATTTATAAAGATTTTTATAAACACTCAAGATTTGTTTTAATCAAACTTTGATGCATCACTTTTGTTCATATCTCTGACAGTTTTACCTATCAAAGTTTATTAAAATATCAATGAGGAGAGAAAATGGGTTGCTCTACAAATATATTTCTATTATGGCAAGAATAAAAGCCAAAAAAAGTACACTTACTTAAAATTACAGATTTAGCCCACTCCACAATTCACACATTACTGTCTGGCTAGTTTCTGTCCTCTACTTATGCTAAAAAGGCATTAATAGTCCAAACATTCCTGACCATTATCACCAATAAAGCCTAGAAAAACAGGCCATCAGTATATTGTAAACTGACAGGTTCAAATATTCTTTCCCAGTTATCAAAGAAATAATTTGATCCTTAATTATAGTTTTGTAATTATTAAATTGTTTTAAATTTAAAATTGTAATATACATCAGTGTAAAACATGTGAATGGTGAAAAAAAATATTTCTGTAATTGTGTACCTGTGTCTCCACTTTTGCCATGTCCTCTTTTGGCTTTAATAAATTTATCCTTCAGGTTTTTAACAAAACTTTCCACCTTTCCCACGTCTGTTGCAATATCTAGAGAAGAATTATTGATTATCAGGTTATCTCTATGATCATGGCTCATAGAGATGTCTGTACAGGTGTACCTGTTTCAGACAAAATCTCTTCAAAGTGGTTCATTTCAACTCAAACCAGACGCGGCGCCGCACGCACTTCGCTTGGGTCTCAAAAAATGCTGTGCGCACCGCCAGCCGAAATGATAACGCGCGTACTCAAAGCGAACATCCGCAAACTCCGCGATGACGTCAGATTCGCTGTGCGCACTCAAGCGAACTAGCGGATGCGTCGAGTATAAACAAGGCTTGAGAGAGAGAGAGAGCATGTGCCTGCTGTTTATACCTGCTAATATAGATGCAATTTCATTAATCCAATCACAGAATTTCCGCGATTTACATTTCATAATCAACATACAATCTTATTAAAAGTACCATATCAATTAAATACGCTTTAGGAATATGTTACGCATTGGCTAATGAAAATAAAGATTATTTATTTCCTATCAACTTGAAGCCTTCACACTTTAGTTTTAACTTGCTGTTTTTAAAAAAAAAAATCCCTTTAACATATATTTTTGAACATCTAAAGTAAATAAATCGTGTTATTATGCCTCTTTAGAATGAAAGTATTAGGCTAGGCAAACTGATCTCATGGAATTGATCTAACAAAAAGACCGCAATGCTGCTGTAGGTAGAATAACTTTACGATTATTAAAACATATTAATCTATACAAGTCTATACACATGAAATAAAACATTAACAAAGCTGTTATCTTATGAAACGCCAGTTCAAGGGCGCATAAGGTGCATTAAAGAGAAAGCAGACAAGTCTAATTCTTAAATCTCTGCTGTTAAATATAGGGAAATTTTGCAAAAGAAACAAACATATCAGGACAGGTAAGAGAACATGCTGCTTAATTTATCTTCTTTAAAACAAAAGCAACCAGCCAATTGACCCTTCGCTAAGCCACACCCAAAAACCGCCACGCACCAATCATGGCTTAGCACCCGTAGCTACGCGCAGGGGCTCTGTCAAGCTTTCGAGAGAGGGAAACAGGCCAAAGCGTTGTGCATATGGATTGTGCAAATCTGACACCCGGTATCCTAAACGTTTGGACAGGGTGGTGGAATTTTTTTCCCTTTTCAAAACCTAAAACCCAAGGGGAGAAATGCCAGCGTGGATCAAGCTGTGTGAGGGGCGCTAAAGGAGCGGAGTTAAGTTGATTTTGTTTTCGATATTCCTGACACATTCAGTGATAGACCGACGGCAATAACTCACACACCTCTTACGTTACCCTAAAACAATCTAAACTGTGTTTCCTACAAGAATACAAAGCAGGTTATGTTTCACAGCTGTCTTTTTCTCTTTTTTTCTTTCTCGATATTATGAGCACTGCACCGTTTAAGCCTTCGCCATAGTAGTCATACTAATAGCAGTCATATTTCCATCTGTTTCAAGCTACGAATATTTGAAATTACACATCAACAGGAACAAAACAGAGATCAATATACTTTAACGTTACCCGCAGCTGTTTTTCAGTCATTTATAAAGAGCACACAAACATACTGACACTTATAGGTACTGTAACTTACTGTACATTGTTATGGGTCAATGATGCTAATATTTGGTACAAATCCATCAATTTCCCCTTTCTGGCTGTTCTTTCTGTGAATGAATGATGTAGAAGCACTGTCCATGCATGTTTCCATGTGGGTTAGTAACGCTATATTTCATTGCACAGCATTAATCTATCAGGCTTTTTGGCTAAAAAAGAGAAATCACGGTTTAATCTATTATTATTAGATTGTTTTTAAATTTCACCTCTCCTGTTGTGCATAAACTAAGCTGTTGGATGGTCTTCACCTCTCCTGCTGTGCATGAACTAAGCTGTTGGATGGTTAGCGTATGAAGCGGCTAGGCCAGGGGCGTCGCTAGACCCAAATTACTGGGGCACGTGCCCCAGTAAAAATCGCCAGTGCCCCAGTAAATGCTTTGAGATATGATTTACTTCATATGCAAGTGTATGTACTAAGAGGGGTAATCCCGGAATAGCCTAAAGACGTTATTCTCTATGTGCAAACGAACCAACGCTGGTGAAAGCAATGTAGATTAATCAAAAAGCAAACTGACGCATCTCTGCATGTGCGCAGAAAACCACACCCACACACCGCTCCTGCTGGACCCGGACGCGCTGCTCTTCTCCCGGTGCGAGTCCCGGTTGTTAACATGCACGCCGAAAAAGTACCCGCTGCTCACGCACCGCTCATGCGTTGTAAAACACCGGCATTAACAGTCTTTTATATGGAGGTGACAGCACGCAGTGAGTTTTGCAAATCGACAAAACTAAAGTTTAAACAATATGATGGTGATCTTACTAAGCATGGCTCCTGATAGATTTTTTTTGTATGAAGCACAAAGGAGGGATGCAGTCAGGGAGGTAAAACTTAAACTTAATTCTCTGCCATGTGTCAAGTCTTAGACAACAGATAATTAAACATCTTTTTTTGTATTCTATAGAATTGCCTATAGAATTTCATTCAAATGAAATTATTATTCATGCAAAAGATTTTTTAAATGATCTTAGCAAATCACTCCAGTTGTGCCTTTACATTATTTTCCAGTTACATATTAATTTAATTTAGAATAATAATTGTATAACAACAATAATAATTGTGTGTGTGTATGTATATATATATATATATTAGAGGTGGGCATAGATTAATTTTTTTAATCTAGATTAATCTAGATTAAAATGGCTCATTTAAATTCTGCCGAAAGTATTCAGAATATGTGTGTTACCCAAATAATAAGTCTTTCAGAACGGGTTTCTCAAGCCGGGTGTCGCATTAGACCAGGGTCTCATCTCCAAAATGTTTCCAAAATGCATCACAAACTGCTTGAGAAACGATTCTACTATGAAAATTGGTGATGAAAATAAATGATGTTCAATAAGATGTACTTGTGTTTACTAACTGTTTATTCAGTTAAACATGAATTTTGAACTGTAGGTCTACATAAGCTCCAAACAGCGAATTCTGATGAGCTTAATTTGACTAAAATCATCACTGAAATGGAATTAAGACGTGGAGTATGCAGATATTAGTGGCATTATTGAAGTAAACACCGCGGTCTTTAGGACCTTTCGCCATATTTTCCGACAAGGTCCACACGCGGCTGTCAGAAAGGACGGCACACACACATACACAAACACACACACACACACACATCGTGAAATGCGGAAGATTTTTTTCTTACCATTTGGCATGCGTCATTAAATTCCATAACTCTCTCACCTGTCCTTACTCCGTATTTGCGTCTAATACCCCAGTTTGTCACAAAGGAATAAATGAAAAGTGAAACTGCCAGTTAGAGCCTCTGCTGATTTGATTCAAAAGAGCAGACGGTTCACCGGTCAGGTATACATCCGCGGTAATATATCAAGGTGAAAGTCATCATAGCTTGCGTAGAATAGACCCAGCTCCCAACCCAACTTTGAGAATAGATTAACGGCGATATTTTTTTTATCGCGCGATAAGAGTCTCGCGTTAACGCAACACGTTAACGCCGTTAACGGCCCAGCACTAATATATATATATATATATATATATATATATATATAAATATACAATTATTATTGTTGTTATACAATTATTGTTCTCAATATACAATTATAATTATACAATTATCCCCCTCAAAAAAAAAAAAAAAAAAAAAAAAAATATATATATATATATATATATATATATATATATATATATATATATATATATATATATATATATATATATATATTTTTTTTTTTTTTTTTTTTTTTTTTTTGAGGGGGGCGTGCCCCAGTAGAGCTTTATGTCTAGCAACGCCCCTGGGCTAGGCTAACCTAGCTTCAATTTTTATTGAATTATTTTCTAATCGGTTGCCTATTATGTTGTGAATATACCTCTGTAATGCATATTGCAGTCCTTTTTTTGTCTGGCTTTCTCGGATATCTCACCTGTTCGCCAAAAATTACTAATTATATCCCTGGCAATGTCTGACACCAGCGCATACACGTTGTAATAGACTTGCCAGGCACGAAAGCTTGACAGGCGTAGTAACAGTAACTAAGGAGGGCGGGGCTTAGCGAAGGGTCAATTACGCAGGATCAGTGTAATATTACATTACTTACGGTCATAAATTAATCATGAAACTTAAAAAAATACACCTGAGAACAAATAATAGGTTAAAAAGTCCAAAGACTGGCTGTTAGATACACAAAAGATTAATTCTATATCATGTTTTAACAACATTGATGGAAGAGATTAGATCCAGCGGCAGGTCATGAGATGGTCTGGCCGATATAAAGCTTCACTTTAGCTTTTTGCGGAGCTGCTGCTGGCCGCCTGGTGCTTCCAACATTTTTAAACACGCGCTTATACATAAACTGCCGATTTGACTTTAAAATAATTATGTTATCGCTTATTAACTCTTAAAGGGCACCTAGGTTACCACTTTTTCCAGATTTAATATAAGTCTTTTGTGTCTCCAGAATGTGTCTGTAAAGTTTCATCTCAAAACATCCATCAGATTTTTTATTAAACCTTTCATAAGTTTCGATTTTGTAGCATTTAGCATCAGCTAGCGGTTTTTGTGTACTGCGCCTCTAAGGCTAGTCCTTCACGCCCACCGTTTAAACGTGCCTGGCAGCAGCTACCTCGGCTGCGTCAGACAACAGACAAACATGAAGGAATAAGATCTCACATAACTAACTACCGTAAGAATCATACCAATAAGTATTTGATGCATGTTGTGGAGTTGCAAGGATGAGTCACACACAATGTCGTCAAAGTTCACGCACACACACAAATACACACGCACACACACAGCGCGCGTTTAGCTTTGCACTGTTTTTGCATGCAAATGTGACAGGATACACATTAATATCCACTGCTGTATGGATATCTGTTACGTTAATGTACAAAATAAACCTGATTTAACGAACGCAAACCGGGATTGAAGCGTCTTTTATAATTGTTCTGACATGCGGCTGTGGTGATGAAGTAAAGCTGAAGTAAATCGCTGTAATTTATTACAAACATGCACTGTTTTAAAACATTTTAAACTTGTCAAACTCACTCTTGATCACATTTGATGATGATTGATGATCCTAGGAAACTGAACAGACCTTTTATTTACGGTTGCTTAGTTTGCGCACGTCCTGTGGTTGGTGCGATTATACACATTACTACGGAGACATGTTAATACGCAGCTGTCAATCAATTCGGTGGGCGGGGGGACCGCACTCCTACGTCAAGTTGCGGTCGGTCTCAAAACCGCTCCAATTGGTCCACCGTTTTTATGTTGTTAAATTTAAAAAAAAGGACTGGGTGTGTTTAAATCACCCCAATATGACGGTCTATACACTATACCTACACATATGTCTGTCCAAACAGCTTGAAAAGTAGATTTTTCACCATAGGTGCCCTTTAAAACTTGATTTTGTGGCATAATTTATGGGTATTTTTCTAAATTTAAATAATTGTTTTTTTAAGTAATATTTAATTATATTGTTTATGAACACACGTAGAAACACAATAACTATAAAACAACTGAAAACATCATACTGAACATTTCAGCGTTTTTAACAAATGCTTGTTTTGTTTTTTTTGTCCCTCATGTGGTCAGGATCGGAGCTGATGCCCAAGGCTTTATCCACAAGGATTGTGGGGGGAATCTGGTGGTTCTTCACCCTCATCATCATCTCCTCATACACTGCAAACCTCGCCGCTTTCCTGACCGTGGAGAGAATGGACTCTCCTATAGACTCTGCTGATGACCTGGCCAAACAGACCAAGATTGAGTACGGCGCTGTGAGGGACGGATCCACCATGACCTTCTTCAAGGTCAGTCACCGCCTTCATTCAAGCCTCTGAACATTAATACAGAACATATATTATATTTGCTAGATATCATGCAGTTAAAGGTGCCCTGAAGTGCCTTGAAAACCCCAGCTTTCTTCATTGTGTGATGTCATTTGAACTGAAAACATATCGTGTAGCTCCTCCCCTTTTTCAAAACAGCCAATAGTGTTCCGTTTATATCACAGCTCTGCCAGTTGACATAAGGACATCCGCAATGGTGGAAAGAGTATTGAAAAATCTCACTCAAGTAAAAGTACTGGGGCGTCATGGTGGCTCAGTGGTTAACACTGCCGCATCACAGCAAGAAGGTCGCTGGTTCATGTCCCGGCTGAACAAGTTGGCATGTCTGTGTGAAGAAAAATTGGCCATAGTATGAGTGTGTGTAAATGCGAGAGTGTACAGTATGGGTGTTTACCTGTGTCGGGTTGCAGCTGGAAGGACATCCACTTCGTAAAACGTATACTGAAATAGTTTTACAGTTCATTTCGCTGAGGCAACCTCTGATAAGTTAGTTAACTTTATTTGTCCCCATAGGGAAATTTCATTTTGCAGTATACACTCACAGAGACTTCTGACATTTCACATTTGGCACATATATATACAGTTGAAGTCAGAATTATTAGCCCTCCTGTTTATTTTTTTTACGTAATTTCTTGTTTAACGGAGAGAAGATTTCTTCAACACATTTCTAAACATAATAGTTTTAATAACTCATCTCTAATAACTGATTGATTTTATATTTGCTATGATGACAGTAAATAATATTTGACTAGCTATTATTGAAGACACTTCTATACAGCTTAAAGTGTAATTTAAAGGCTTAACTAGGTTAATTAGGTTAACTAGGCAGGTTAGGGTAATGGGGTATATGTCGAACGTCACGTGACCAAACCGGATCCCTGGGTAGAACACTTCCGCTCATCGCTATTTCAAATGCGCCAGCAGTTTGTTATTGAAAGTAGTAAGTAGTAAGTAGTGTTTTATACGTTATATAATAGGATATATGCGCAACTTTCGCGTTCCAATCAACCTGGGCAGAACACTTCCAGTTTTTCACTCTCCGCTAATTTGGAGTTGTTTTATACAAGAAGCCTCCAGGAACTACCAAAGTTAAGCATCACAGATGTCCACCGAATATGCTCATTATCATCTAAATGTCCGGCCACCAAATTGGCCAAAGGATTTAAATTGTATGCTTCATCATACATAATGGAATATGAAGGTAATTAAGCTAGCGGAATGAAAATGCTGTACAATGTCACTAACTAGCTAACGCTATAAAGTTATCTGGTCTGCCGTATGGATCTACATATTCAGATTAACACTTTGTGAATTTTTGCACCAGTATCAAATAAAGACAGGTTGACTGGTGATGTCAGCATTGGGGCAGCCTGTCACAGGTCTATGAAGAAGTCTGAGACACCATATATATATATATATATATATATATATATATATATTTATGGTGTCTCAGACTTCTTCATAGACCTGTGACAGGCTGCCCCAATGCTGACATCACCAGTCAACCTGTCTTTATTTGATACTGGTGCAAAAATTCATTTTATTTGTATATGTTTTACTCGAACACATAAACTCTACAAGTGCCTGATAGTTAGATGTGGAGCTAACATTAATCAGATTCACTCTAGTGAACGCATAAAAATCATCATCATAATTTACTCGAGTGCACGCCTCAAATTCTCGCGCCCCCCCTCTGGTGGGGCGCACCCCACCATTTGAAAACCCCTGCTGTAGACTATCGGAAAAAAAAATTTTGCCTAAAGGGGCTAATAATTTTGACCTTTAAATGGTTCTTAAAAAATTTAAAACTGCTTTTATTCTAGCCAAAATAAAACAAATAAGACTTTTTTAGAAAGAAAAAATATTATCAGACATACTGTGAAAATTTCTTGCTCTGTTAAACATCATTTGGGAAATATTTAAAAAAGAAAATAAATTCCAAGGGGGGCTATTAATTTTATATAATTTTTTTATTTTACCGGTAAAGTCGTTCCGGAAGTTTTCGGATATTTACTGGCATCACTGTGTGAAAGGGGCTATTGTATAACAGTGGTTTGTTTTGTAGACAATCGAAAACAAATATTGCTTAAGGGGGCTAAAAATATTGACCTTAAAATAGTTTAAAAAAATTAAAAACTGCTTTTATTCTAGCCGAAATAAAACAAATAAGATTTTCTACAGAAGAAAAAAAATATTATAGAAAATACTGTGAAAAATTCCTTGCTCTGTTAAACATAATTTGGAAAATATTTTAAAAAAGAAAAAAATTCACAGGAGGGCTAATAATGGGGTGCTGTGTGTACATTAATGCAGAGAAAAAATTACTTTAATGCTAATAATATGGGGTGCTGTGTGTACATTAATGCAGAGAAAAATTTACTTTAATGCTAATAATATGGGGTGCTGTGTGTACATTAATGCAGAGAAAAATTTACTTTAATGCTAATAATATGGGGTGCTGTGTGTACATTAATGCAGAGAAAAATTTACTTAAATTATTTTAGCAAATGGCTACAATATAGCAAAGAGTAAAAAAAAATGAGGGGGTCTGAATACTTTTTATACCCACTCTATATGTGACTCTTTACCACATAACCAGTCATAAGTGTGCTTTTTTAAAATTGAGATTTATACAGGGTGAATAACGATCTTTCAGTTGATGTATGGTTTGTTAGGATAGGTGATAGGTTTGGTAAGAGTTTTGAATAGGACAATTATCAAAAATCATTGGTTATTTGTTTTTTAATGGTGAGATGCTAATGGTCTAATCTGAATCAATGATCTATGCTAAACTAAGCTAAAAATTCTCCCACCAGACCAGGAGATTGTCTAAATGGATGCAAAAAATAGTAAAACTGAACTGTTAACTTTTTATTTATATGTTTTTATTTTTAAAAACATTGCAGTGTTCCTTTAAGACTAACATACTGCTACTGACACTAAATAAAAACCATCAGTTTTGATTTGAAAAGCACTTTAATGCAGTATCTGGGTGTTTTGTGCTGTATTTGTAGGTCAGTGAGGTTTGGACAGGCACAGATTGGCAGGAATGATTACAGGACAGTGTGTTTTCAGCATGTAGAGAGTGAATGAAAGCAGCTTATAGGAGGAAGGGAGTGTTATGAGAGCGTCTGTCACTGCAGATGAGGATTTGACTGCAGAAATAAGACACGAGCGCAGGAAATCCAGCAGTAAGATCAGCGTACTGTACATTTACTCAAAGTTTTAACAATAAACACGGCTAAATGTGAGGTTTAGCAGAAAAAACTGAAAGTTTGTAAATGTTATCTTCAAGAAATCAATCGTTTTGGCTGTTAAATCGATATATGTAATGGATCGTTTTGGTTCTGGATGCTGATTGGTGATATATACATGGATGTATGTAAACTATACTGAAAACAGTTTTGACTTGAAACTGTTAGTAAATTACACAATTATTGATGAGAAAAGCAAATCACAAAATAAATATTATGTTATAGTATGTTATATTAGATATATTATGCTATTTTATTTATTAAGGAATTTCATTTTACAGTTTATATAAAAAGTTTATGCAGTTTTTATTTCATACATTACAATATATCTGCTTATGAAACGCTAATTATTTTAATCAATCAAACATAAATAATACAGTTGTTGAAATAATATCAACACTTTTCTTTTTGAATAAAAAATTACTTAAATATGTGACCAAGAATTGTATCTTAAACTATTTTATTTTATTTTATTTTATTTTGATAAAGTAATTTAAACCATTTACATTTTCTGTTTGTTTTATTTATTATTTATTAGTTTGATATTTTTATATTACATAAAACAAGTTAAATTATGTTTTTGTAATATTATACCATTTTAACATTATTGTAAATACTTATTTTATTTTGATAAAGTAATTTAAACTATTCACATTTTCTGTTTGTTTCATTTATTATTTATTCATTTGCTATATTTTTATATTAGATTGTTATGATGTTTTTGTAATATTACACATTATAACATCATTGTAACAAATTATTTATATTTTATTTTATTTTGATGTAGTACTTTAAAAGTTTTCTACAGTTTGTTTCATTTCTTAGATAAAGCAAGTTATTTTATGCTTTTGTAATATTATTACACCATTACAACATCAATGTAAATAATTATTTTTATTTTCATAAAGTAATTTAAACCATTCATATTTTCTACTATTTGTTTAATATTTTTTATATTAAAGCAAGTTTTATTATGTTTTTGTAATATTATTACACCACTATAACATCATTGTAAATAATTATTTTAATTTTAATTTTACTTGATATTAATTTATTTTATTTTGATAAAGTGATTTAAACTATTCATGTTTTCTGTTTGTTTTATTTATTATGTTTTTATATTAAAGCAAGTTATATTCTGTTTTTGTAATATTATTACACCATTATAATATAATTGTAAATAATTATTTTATATATATAATATATTATAATATTTTATTTTATTTTAATTATATAATTTTAAACTTTGTTTACAGTTTGTTTCTTTTATTATTTATTACTTTCATATTTTTCATATTTTTCATATTACACTATTATAACATTATTGTAAATAATTATTTATTTAATTTAATTTAATTTTACTTTATTTTGATAGTTATTTAAACCATTGACTATTTGTTTTATATTTTGTATATTAAAGCAAGTTTTTATTATGCCTCTGTAATATTATTACACCATTATAACATCATTGTAAATAATTAGTTTATTTTATTTTATTTTATTTTATTTTATTTTATTTTATTTTATTTTATTTTATTTTATTTTATTTGAAAAGCTGACTTTTTGAATGAATCAAAAATAATAATTAATACAGCTGTTTAATAATAGAATATTCTGAAAATGTTTTAATAAAAATACTTAAAAATCCCTACAGTGGCTCAGTGGTTAGCACTGTCGCCTCACAGCAAGAAGGTCGCTGGTTCGAGTCCCGGCTGGGCCAGTTTCTGTGTGGAGTTTGCATGTTCTCCCTGTGTTGGTGCGGGTTTCCCCCACAGTCCAAACACATGCTCTATAGGTGAATTGAATAAGCTAAATTGGCTGTAGTGTATGAGTATGTGTGTTTATGAGTGTGTATGGATGTTTCCCAGTACTGGGTTGCAGCTGGAAGGGCATCTGCTGCATAAAAAAATATGCTGGATAAGCTGGCGGTTCATTCTGCTGTGGCGACCCCTGATTAATAAAGGGCCTAAGCCGAATGAAAAAACAATGAACGAATAAATATATATATACTCAAATATTAAAAGTTCCTCATATTTTGATGGTTTAACTCATATTGTATGACAATATATTAGTTATATTTGCTGAACTATAATGTTCTGACGCTCTCTTTGGTTTGCAGAAGTCGAAGATCTCGACGTATGAGAAGATGTGGGCGTTCATGAGCAGCCGGAAGAACACGGCGTTGGTGAAGAACAACCGCGAGGGCATCCAGCGGGTCTTGACCACCGATTACGCACTCCTGATGGAGTCCACCAGCATCGAGTACATCAGCCAGAGGAACTGCAACCTCACGCAGATCGGAGGACTCATCGACTCCAAGGGATACGGCGTCGGCACTCCCATCGGTAAACTAAAAATCTCAGGGCTTATCAGTTTGTATTTTTAGTTTAAATTATTTTCAACTGAATTTTATTTTATCAAATAAATTATTCATCCTAACAAGTGTTTCAAATAAAGTAGGTTATTCTTAATACTATACCTAAAATATACAAATAAAATAAAAGTATTTCAAAATGATTGTATCTAACTACTATTCAACATCATGGTATAATCAGTATTATGGTATTAATCAGTGTTAGGGAAAGTTACTTTTGAAAGTAATGCATTACAATATTTAGTTACTCCCCCAAAAAAGTTGCGTTACTTGGTTACTTTTTATGGAAAGTAATGCACTATAAAAAATGTCCAGGTTGACACAACATGTTACTGTAATTTTTCACAGTAAATTACATTAGTATCACTTGACAGGATTTAACTGTAAAAATGTGCAGTAATATGTTGTATTCATAATTGTATTGTGAAATTAAGGCAGGTAGCATGATTACAGCCAATTACTGTAAAAAGGGCTACATCTTTTGCATGTTAGTTTTAGGAATTTAAACTCTTTTAATTTCATTCAACATAGACATTAATACAAATGAACTTTTATGCTAGTATTGGCACTTTTTTGATATTTAGAAGTAACAGAATGATATTGCAGCCCCAAAAAAGATTTGGTACATCTTCAAAAATAACTTAAAAGTCATCCTGTTTTGAAACGACATGAATGTCATAGTAAATTTTCATTTTTGGGTGCACTGCACCTTTATTTCGTTTTATAAGGGAAACATGGAAATATGGAATTTTTGATTAACATACAGTTGCAATCAGAATTATTAGCCCCCCTTTGAATTTTTTTTCTTTTTTAAATATTTTCCAAATGATGTTTAACAGAACAAGGAAATTTTCACAGTATGTATGATAATATTTTTTCTTCTGGAGAAAGTGTTATTTGTTTTATTTTGGCTAGAATAAAAGCAGTTTTTAATTTTTTAAAACCCATTTTAAGGTCAAAATTATTAGCCCCTTTAAGCTATATATTTTTTCAATAGTCTACAGAACAAACCATCATTATACAATAACTTGCCTAATTACCCTAACCTGCCTAGTTAACGTAATTAACCTAGTTAAGCCTTAAAATGTCTCTTAAGCTGTATAGAAGTGTCTTGAAAAATATCTAGTCAAATATTATTTACTGTCATCATGACAAAGATAAAATAAATCAGTTATTAGAGATGAGTAATTAAAACTATTATGTTTAGAAATGTGTTGAAAATTTTTTCTCTCCGTTAAACAGAAATTGGGGGAAAAAATAAACAGGGGGGCTAATAAATCAGGGGGTTGAATAATTCTGATTGCAACTGTAACTTTTTGCTTAGCCAAAAACATGATAAACTGGAACAAAACTAATTGATTCATAAAACCAAACACTGTTAAACACCCAAAATGATTTCAAAGTCAGGGTAAATGTCAGAATGAATAGCAGAGGAAAGCCTGCTTCACAGTAAAATATAGGTAATTCTACAAGATTATACTGTAAAATCACAGTAATGGACTTTAGTGAACTTACACTATATGGCTGTAATTTCACAGTAATTTAATGTGACAAAATCACAGTACATTATTGTAATCTACCTCACGGTACTTTGCTGTGAATATACATACAGTATTTTACTGTGAAAGTAATGCAATTATTAACCAGTAATTTACTGTAAATTTAAGCTAAACATTTTTTACAGTGTGTGTTACGGTACTTTTGAGCTATTTTTTAGTTAATTTTTTATACCTGCCTGAGGCTTGATCTTTCAAAACTTGCAGGGTTTTTATCTTTTTTAAATAGAGGAGCTCTACATTTAACTACACACTGTATAACCTACACCTTCATATACCTTTCAAAAAAAAAAATAAAAAAAAAAAAAATAATGTTACCTCCTGAGAAATTTCTGACGCTACATATGCCGTATACACAGATTAATGAAAGTTAAAAGCAATGTGTTTGCTACCTTAGTATTTTTGTCTTATTAGTTGAGTAAAATCACTGTCCATTGAGACTATAATCCCCTTCCATGTGTTTAAAATAATGAGAATACTTCCATCACAGAAATGTAAGGCTCTGCCTTCTTGGATTCTGTCTGTTGCTGCATTCTCTCATTGAGTGTGATTCAACATGATTGCACTAATTTTAATTTAGCAAATTACTTTTTAAAAGCATATTAATTAATCCTTTACATTTTCAATTACATTTTTGAAAACAGTAATTCAAATATTATTACTTAATTTTTTTTAAATTAATGTGTTTCTTTACTCGTTACCAGAGTTGGGTGTAATGCGTTCCACAGTAATGCGTTACTGTATTCTAATTACATTTTTGAGGAACGCAGTAATGTGACGAATTACATTTTAAATTTGTGTAATCTGATTACAGTTACTAAAGTCAATGTAATTGCGTTACTTAGGTTACAAATATAGTTTTTGGAAGAAAAAAATGCTTCTTTTGCAAGGCAAGGCATATATAAATAAAAACAGATAATAAAAAACAGATTAAAAACAGATAAAAATATGTTAAAACAGGTTGTAAAAGAATGAAAAAGAAGAGAAAAACATAATAGTGCGATTGGTCGGACGTAGCACAGTGCTCATTCAGTAAAGGCACAGCTAAACAGATGTGTTTTCAGTCTGGATTTGAATGTGCCTAATGTTGGAGCACATCTGATCATTTCTGGGAGTTGATTCCAGCAGCGAGTGGCGTAGTAGCTGAAAGCTGATTCACCCTGCTTTGACTGAACTCTTGGAATTTCTAGTTTATATGATCCAAGAGATCTGAGTGTTCTTCTAGGTTTGTATGCAGTGAGCATATCTGTAATGTATTGAGGTCCTAGGCCATTTAGTGATTTATAGACAAGTAGTAATACTTTAAAATCTATTCTGAATGTAACTGGGAGCCGGTGTAAAGACCTGAGGACAGGTGTGATGTGCTCTGATCTCCTGGTTCTGGTCAGAATCCTGGCAGCAGTGTTCTGGATGAGCTGCAACTGTCTCACTGTCTTTTTGGGAAGGCCCGTGAGGAGGCTGTTACAGTAATCCACCCTGCTGCTGATAAAAGCATGAACAAGTTTTCACTGGAAATAAAGCATCTGATTCTTGCAATGTTTTTGAGATGATAGTATGCTGATTTACTAATTGCTTTGAAATGACTATTGAAACTCAGATCTGACTCCAGAGTCACACCAAGATTCTTGACCTTATTTTTTGTTGTTTGACCTTTAGAGCCAAGGTACGCATTCACCTTGAGAACCTCATCTCTGTTCCCAAACGCAACGACTTCAGTTTTCTCTTTGTTTAACTGAAGAAAGTTTTGGCACATCCAACTGTTAATTTTTTTGAAAGCTCACGCTTCTTTTAAATCACATTTTCTGCTGCAACGTCAGTTAATAAGCATGCACTTTTAAGTTGCTGGAGACCACGAGCTGAAATAGCTGCTGTCGAGAGTGGCTTGCTTCTTCAAGTGGAAATACAGACATAACTTTGATTTCATTGAGTGTAAAAACAAAAATATTGCTGTGAAATGCAGTCTATGTCAAGCTTCTAAAGAGCTTTTTACTGCTTTTAACTTGACCAGAAACTTGTTTAAGCACTTGAATAGAAAGAATTCTATGACAATACTTGTCCACACCGACGCCCATAAAAACAGCGGCACAACTCGGCCTAAACAGGCTAAATTGGATTTTTGTGCAGGATCGGGAGTGAAGGTATCTTCTAAATGTGAAGAGAAGCGTAGCTGCTTGGGGCAGTTCACATATCTCGTTACATATTGCGTGAATATTGAGAACGCATATTGCGCGCGGTCGCATTTCCCAGGTGTACCCACTTGAAAACCGCGAGTGACATGACAACAACAAACAGATTTGGAACATGTCAATGATGAGAGATTTCAAAGTTTTGGGCGAACTCTTTAAGCCTTTTGAATACGTCAAGCTGCAGTGATCAACCCACTGTAATGTTGTTGAGTGAATATTAAATTACTGCAAGAGCTGCAGTTTATTTTGTATATTTATTGGTATATTTTATATGTTTTAAAAGTAACTTCAATGTAAAGTATTTAGTAATCTGATTACTTATTACATGAAGTAATTAGTAATGTAATCAGATTACAAATTTTCGAGTGGTAATCAGTAATTTGTAAACGATTACTTTTTTAAAGTAACTTACCCAACACTGGTCGTTACTTGAAAAAGTATTATTATGATGTACCTGCGTTACTTGTAATGCGTTACCCCTGACACTGGTACTATTCAGCTTAAAGTCACATTTAAAGGCTTCATTAGGTTAATTAGGCAAGTCATTGGATAACATAAGTAAAAATATAGTTTAAGGGGGCTAATAATATTGACCTTAAAATGTTTTTTTTTTTTTTTTAATAAATAAAAACTGCTTTTATTTAGCCGAAATAAAACAAATAAGACTTTCTCCAAAAAAAATAAATATTTAAGGAAATACTATAAAAAATTCCTTCCTTTAAAACAGAAAAAAAATTCACAGGAGGGCAAAAATTTGTTTTTTTTTACATATTATATAATTTACATATTATATAATATTATAATGAAAATTTTTAAATATAGGTTTAAATACCTTGGATAAAACCTTTACAAATTATTTATTTAAATGAATTAAAATATGTATTTATTAACTTTTTATTGAAGTGAATGTTAAATAACAGCGTTTTTCTCTCAGGCTCCCCGTATCGTGACAAGGTGACGATCGCCATCCTTCAGCTGCAGGAGGAAGGAAAGCTGCACATGATGAAGGAGAAATGGTGGAGAGGAAACGGCTGTCCTGAGGAGGACAGTAAAGAGGCCAGCGCTCTCGGCGTGGAGAACATCGGAGGAATCTTCATCGTGCTGGCGGCTGGACTCGTGCTCTCCGTCTTCGTGGCCATCGGAGAATTCATCTACAAGTCCAGAAAAAACCTGGACATCGAGGAGGTGAGCGTCGGACAGTGCGAATGGCACAACAAATACTGACGAAAAAATACTTTCACTTCTCGACGCTCCGAAACACGGACTCTACAGTACCTGCGTCATTATATAGGGGGCGATGTTGGACAGCGAGCTAAATTTTACATTTTATTTTAGACGTTTTTCATGTCAGACGGATTTTCGGTGATGTTGGACAGCGAGCTAAATTTGACATTTTTTTTCTTCACAGTTTTCATGTAATGTGGATTTTCGGCGATGTTGGACAGCGAGCAAAATTTAACGTTTTTTTTTTTTTTTTTTTTACGTTTTTCATGTCAGACGGATTTCTGAGGTGAAAGATGAGATGAAGACAGAAGTGTTTGTTTGCAGTTCGGCCATTTACTCAACTTACTATTTACTAGAGTAGTTCATATCCATGGTGTTTGTATTTTGATCATACAGGCGTTACTTTTTAATTTAATTTACGATAAGTACAGTTTTTCGTGCTAAAATGGGGATTTGAAGCTTCATTCATTCATGAGTTGGTTGTCCTGTGGTTATTGGGAAACCTGTT
Source organism: Danio kyathit (assembly GCA_903798195.1). NCBI lineage: Eukaryota > Metazoa > Chordata > Actinopteri > Cypriniformes > Danionidae > Danio > Danio kyathit. Next base: position 50,496,475 of record LR812533.1, read on the forward strand.
CGATTTTTTTATTCTTCACTTTTAAAGGCTTATTTTGACCGTCTTAGCCTTTCTCTGTTCAAATTACTTGGTCATTTAGCAACTGTTGGCAACAAATATTCTTGACACTCTGAAGCATGGAGTCTACAATACTTGTTCCGATATATAGGGGCGATGTTGCACAGCGAGCAAAATTGTACTTTTTTTTTTACATTTCACATGTCAGATGGGCTTCTGAGGTGAAGACCGGATTATTGGTATGCAGTTCGACTATTCCGCAAGTAACTATTTACTAGAGTAGTTTACATCCATGTTGTTTGTATTTTAATCATACGGACGTTCCTTCTTATTGTAATTTATGATAAGACAAAAGGTCATTTTGTTTCCATGTTAAAATGTTCATTTGAAGCTTCATTCATTATTCGAAGGGTTAATTTTAAAATTAATTGTTTTATTTAATAACTGCTGACAACAAATACTGACTTTGAGGTTTCCAAACTACTTTTACTCCTCGACTCTCTGAAATGTGGACCCGTCAGTCGGGTCTGGTCTTGTCTGAGTCAAAAAGATACGTGTGAACACAAAACCGAAAAAAGCAGACAGAAACAAAAGCCGCGTTACGCTCCTTTGTGAGAGGACGTGTGTTTCCACACCAGCAGGGGGCAGTATCTGTATTGTCAATACACAAAGGGAAACTGGAAATAGTGCTGCCCACATACAAACTCTAAACAAAGTAATGTTTAGTACCACTTTGACAGTACTTCTCACTCACCACGAAGGGATTTGCTCATGCAAATACAATAATAGTTCATGTTGTTTGCAAAAATTTAAGAAATGCAACGAAATCACAGCCGGCTTATTTGTGTTTCCTCTTCACTTAAATCGTTTGCTTAGTTTCGTTTTTGTTCTCGCACTCTGATTTATTGCTGAACATCCAGTAGAGGCTCTCTTTCACCAACGCTGATTCTACATAGGACAACTCACGAGAGGTAAACACACCAAACAAACTAACACTACAGACGCTGCCTAATGCTCGACAGTTTTCTTGGTGTGTCCCCAACTTTAGGCGATGGATGAAATGAAGCTTATATGAAATATAAAGACATGAGTCTCACGGCTCATGCACATCGATTTTCGTTCCTACTTGTAGTAAGAGTTTTTCAGGATGTTTTTCAGCATTTGTCATTTTCACTGGCGGCAAGCATGAAAAATTGCAAAATCACTCTGACGCTAGATGGTGCTTTAAAGAAAAACAGAAATACTCCGGTACACAAGGTGGCGCTGAGCAACTTCTGACACTCGCTTGTTGTACACAAGAAGTCATCACCCTCACACGTTTTACTAATGTATTTATAGCACAAGCTTTTCCACTTCTGTTTAACCTCCTCCAATACAGCACACAAAAGTTTGCTGGAAAAAGTTTCAAGGCACGAAAGAAAATTAAGTCAAATGAAACCAAGTGAGCCAACAATAAATTGGTCTCATTGGTCAACCAGCTTTTAACAAAGCACGTCAAACCAAAAAAAAAACAAGGCTGAGGCGTTAGTTTTTGCCATTTTGCGTGCTGAAAGACTTATGTTTAATGACTGTTAATAACTTTTGTCTTAAACCTGTGTGTTATTTGACCCCTTTTTTAAGTAGTGAGAAGACAGATGTACGATATTAACTGAAATGTTAATAACCAGTAGGTGATGACAATTCCCAGACTGATTTACTGAATCATACATTCAAATGATTCATTCAAAATGACTGATTCATATAGTAATGAAGCAAGGGATTCTCTTACATAGATCATCAAATCCTTTAACCCAGGGGTGTTAAACGTACGGCCACTGGCCGGATCAGGCCCGCAAACGGGTTTATTCCGGCTTGCGAGATGATGTAAAGTATAAAAATGAGCTGCAATTTTTCCATAAAAGAAACTGCTGTTCCAATTGTGTCCACAATATCAATTGCAAACTGTTCATTTCATCCAATCCAGAAGCCTGAATTAGCATCAGTTTGACAGCCTTCTCAGACAAAAAGACCACATCTATACCCTGCCATACCAGACTGAGGTGTTCTCTCAAGGAAACGTAAGTATTTTACGCTTTGTCAGTTTAGTGGCTAATTCGTACAAGTTCAGTCGTATGAAAATGTACAATATAAAAAAAGGATGTGTGGCACCCAAACACACCCCTAAACCCAACTATCATTGGGGAATGAGCAAATCGTACTAAATTGTACGAATGAGATCGTACGAATTCATATGAGTTAGCCACTAAATCAAAAAGTTACGAACTGTCTTGAGGTCGTGTTGTCTTTAGGCTCCAGCTTTGTTTTATGCTGATCATATTAAAACAATATATATATATATATATATATATATATATATATATAACTTAAAATCAACAACAACTTCAGATTGTTTTCTATTTTATTGTTTTTAAGTTATATATACTATGATTTTACCGGTCCGGCCCACTTGGGAATAGATTTTCCTCTATGTGGCCCCTGAGCTAAAACGAGTTTGACACCCCTGATTTAATCAAATGATTTGTTCAAAATCAGATTCATTTGGGAATTAAACACTGCAGTGTTGCTCTGTTCTGCTTCGGCTTTGTTTTGAATCGTTTTCATTGGAAAACCAGAATAACCACAATTATAGATTTAGTTTTTTTGTTTTTACTAAAATGAGTAGCATAGTCCATAATGTCAGGTCACTCAGTGTTAAAAGGGGAATCATTTGAACAATATCGCACACCCTTAAGTGAGATCAAACAAACATGTCTATGATGCAGACTGAACATGCAGAACCACCGTTACACAAGTCCTAACCTGCCCTCGCTGGAACTGAAAATGCAGAGTGAAGTGATCAAATAATATATGAGCATTTGTAATGTTTAATATGTAGTGTGGTTTCAACAAATGTTTGGTTATAGGAGTAAAAACTCAGATGGTTATATTATATTCAGTCTACAAGTGCAAGACTTTGTCTTTTTTTCAGCATTATTTCTGCTTTTGTATTGTTTGACACTTTTAAAAATGCATATAAATATCACTTTGAAATGATTACTTCATGAGCACAATCCATGATGTCTTTGTTTTTCCTTTCCTAGAATTGATTGAATCAAGTTCACATGCTTTATAATCAAAGTGTGGGTTATTTATAATCTAATATTGAGAGGATCATGTGCTTATGATTGACCACAGCTGGTCCTGCATTAGCTAATACCCAATCCACCAATCAGTCAATTCCTAACTCATCATACATAACCAGAGTTTCTTACCTTAGTATCTTTGTTTTGAAGAATCCCCCCTTCCACCCCTCTCCTCCACCTTTCCCTTTATAGTGCGGCACGGTGGCCCAGTGGTTAGGACATCACTGGTTCAAGTCCATACCAGGCCAGCCAACATTTCTGTGCGGAGTTTACATGTTCTCCCTGCGCTCGTGTGGGTTTCCACCCACAGTCCAAAGACATGCGACAGGTGAACCACTAGTCTCTCCTTCATCTTTAAAAGTCTCTGTAGTCGTCTTGACAACACAAACACTGCTTCAATGGAAACCCCGCCTCTGCTTTCATTTGATTGGAGAATGATAGAGACATGACTGACGAAACACGCTTTTTCCGCTGATTGTTTACTTTTTTTCAACTGCAAGCGCACGGTGAGCAACAGCAAAAATGCAAGGCGATACAGGCAGTTAAAACATGAGGCGCGCAGGGAGCATAAGCAGCACGCAAAATGCTCGCGGCCGTTAGTTAATCATTCAAAAAAAGTCGCCTCTCAAATCAAAAATCGTGTTCGGTGTGTTCGGCCCTTCACCCTTCTATTCGATCTTATGAGCTCAGGTCTGTCTCCTGGGACAGCATGCCAAATATGCTTTATTATCAATCATCATATTTTTCTATTTGCTGCCTTGGTATTAAAAAATATATACAGTTGAAACCAGAAGTTTACATACACTGTATAAAAAGGCACATAACCATTTAAAAAAAAAGTCAGATGTTAATGTCACTAAACTTTTTCTCTTTTAGGTAAGTTAGGATTATCAAATGTGTTTCTGTTCTGCTTAATAGCAGAATAATGAGAGAGAGATTTTTTTGAGAAATTGCTATAACTTTTCTTGAAAGTCAAGTTTACATACAATAAGATTATTATGCCTCTGAAAAAGCTCAGATGATGGTGTCAAGGTTTTGGAAGTTTCTGATTGGCTAATTGACAACATTTGAGTTAATTGGAGGCACAACTATAGAATAGTATTTAAGGAAAACCTCAAACACACTGCTTCCTTGTGTGACAACATGGGGAAATCAACAAGCCAGAATCAACAAAAAAGCCAGATTACAATTTGCTAAATTACACTGGGATAAAGAATAATTTTTGGAGACATGTCATGCGGTCTGATGGAGCTAAGATTGAACTGTTTGGCCATAATGACATATGGAGGACAATGTTACATTTGGAGGACAAAGGGGAAAGCTTACAAGCCTAGTAACACCATCCCAACTGTGAAGTATGGGGGCAGCAGCATCATGTTGTGGGGCTGTTTTGCTGCAGGAGGGACTGGTCCACTTCACAGCATAGATGGCATCATGAAGAAAGAACATTATGTAGAAATACTGAAGCAACATCTCAAGACATCAACCAGGAAATTCAAACTTGGCCACAAATGGGTTTTCTAAACAGACCACGACCCTAAGCATACTGCCAAATTAGCTAAAATGTGCTTTAAGGACAACAGAGTGAATGTTTTGGAGTGGTCAGCACAAAGCCCTGAGCTCAATCCTATAGAAAATTTGTGGGCAGAGTTAAAAAAGCTTGTGCGAGCAAGACAGCCAACAAATCTAACTCAGTTACACCAATTCTGTCAGGAGGAATGGGCCAAACTTTCTGCAAATTATTGTGAGAAGCTTGTGAAAGGATACCCAAAACATTTGACCAAAGTTATACAGTTTAAAAGCAAAGCTAAAAAAATACCAAGGAAATGTAAATTTTTGACTGTCTAGAAATTAATTTAAAAAAAATTCTCTCATTATTTTGGCATTTAGCAAATGTTAATGATTTAGGTAATCCTAAAAGACCTAAAATAGTAAACGTTCAGTATGATTTACCATCAGACATTTTTTTTTAAAAATGGTTATGTTCCTTTTTTTGAGAGTGTATGTAAACTTTTGGTTTCAACTGTATATATAGGTTATAATCAGGGCTATTTATAGATTATTTGCACTCTTGTAGTGAAATTAAATTAAACATGCATCATTTATGTTGGTTGAAGTGGTGGTTGAACTCATTGAAAATGAACTCAATAGTTTACTCATCCTCATACCAAGCTGTGTATGACTTTCTTTTCTCTTTACATTAACCCTTACACTGGTAAGTTTAAAATACTTCAACAGTCTCCCTGGAGTGGGTTCTTTAACAGCTTTAGAACTTTAGACTATATTCAATTTTAGTTTCCATGGTAACACACAATGCTTCAATTAAGTAGAGTGCCTCCATGTTCTGTTCCATTCTAAATGCTGAATATTCTAAATCCCACATGTGGGACAGGTGTACAGGAATGACAATCCCACATGGGGTACAGCTCAAAGAGTAAACTTAACATTAAAGAAGATGTTTAGCTGAAACAATGATCCTTGTTATTTCATTAAATGCTCCCAATAACTACCAGCACTTGAGAGTCAAAAACATAAAGGCAAAACCAGAGTAACACACTCCAGACTGTGCTCAGGACTGTTTGCAGAGGCTGTGAATTAACTGTAATCATGTTCAGTTTCTTCCACAGACTTCCATTCAGAATGACTGAACACAGCAGCAAAATATGAAAAATCAGGACGTTTTCCTCAGTGAGTGTGGAAATAATGCAGATATACTGAACTTCTGTTCATAAATACAGCGAGGAGAGCAGAGATACGTGCTGTAGAGTTAGATTAAACATTCGCCTGTGGTTTTCATTTAGAAAATGCCATCCTGCATGAAACCTTTGATATCAAAATCTGTTTTAGAGTCAGTTTTTCAGTTCTCACGTCTAACAATTTCCATCTGATTATGAGTTGTGTCCTCAAGGTTCCAACCATCAAAAGAGTCATCTCTCAATTCATAAGAGAAATAACTCCATGCAGATATTGCACACCTATATGTGTGTGTGTGTGTGTGTGTGTGTGTGTGTGTGTGTGTGTGTGTGTATCTTGTATTCCTTCAATTCTGCAGACCAGATTTCCCCACAAGTATAGCAATACCAGTAAATTTTGACCTTGTGAGGACATTTTTTTGGTCCCCATGAGGAAAACAGCTCATAAAATACGGAATGTATTATTTCCTGTGAGGGTTGGTTTAGGGCAGGGGTCACCAAACTTGTTCCTGGAGGGCCGGTGTCCTCAAACACACCTGAACAAGCTAATCAAGATCTTACTAGGTATACTTGAAACACCCAGGCAGGTGTGTTGTGGCAAGTTAGAGCTAAACACAGCAGGGACACCGGCCCTCCTGGACCGAGATTGGTGACCCCTGGTTTAGGGGAATAAAATATATAGTTTGTACAGTGTAAGCAACATTACTATCTTTGGGAAGTGCCCATAGAGATAGCTGTGTGTGAGTGTGTACACTTGCCGGCTACTTTATTAGGTACACCTGTCCAACTGCTCGTTAATGCAAATTTCTAATCAGTCATCCACATGGCAGCAACTCAATGCATTTAGGCATGTAGACATGATCAAGACGATTTGCTGCAGTTCAAACCGAGCATCAGAATGAGGAAGAAAGGGGATTTAAGTGACTTTAAACATGGCATGGTTGTTGGTGCCAGACAGGCTGGTCTGAGTATTTCAGAAACTGCTGATCTACTGGGATTTTCACGCACAACTATCTCTAGGGTTTACAGAGAATGGTCTGAAAAAGAGAAAATATGTAGTGAGCGCCAGTTTTGTGGGCGTTGATGCCAGAGGTCAGAGGAGAATGGCCTGGTCTGATGAGTCTCGATTTCTGCTGCAACATTTGGATGGTAACGGTCAGAATTTGGCATCTGCAACATGAAATCATGGATCCATCCTGCCTTGTATCATCGGTTCTGGCTGGTAGTGGTGGTGTAATGGGGTGGGTGATATTTTCTTGGCACACTTTGAGCCCATTAGTATCAATTGAGCATTGTGTCAGTGCCACAGCCTACCTGAGTATTGTTGCTGACCATGTCCATCCCTTTATGACCACAGTGTACACATCCTCTGATGGCTACTTCCAGCAGGATAGCGCACCATGTCATAAAGCGTGAATCATCTCAGACTGGTTTCTTGAACATGACAATGAATTCACTGTACTCAAATGGCCTCCAAAGTCACCATATCTCAACCCAATAGAGCACCTTTGGGATGTGGTGGAACGGGAGATTCTCATTATGGATGTGCTGCCGACAAATCTGCAGCAACTGTGTGATGCTATCATGTCAATATGGAGCAGAATCTCAAAATCTTGTATTCCTTACATTATGGGGACCAAACATCCCCATAAGTATAGCAATAAGAGTAATTTTTGACCTTGTGGGGACATTTTTTGGCCCTCATGAGGAAAACAGCTCATAAAATACAGAATTAAGTACATTAAAAATGTAAAAATGCAGATTATTTCCTGTGAGGGTTGGTTTAGTGGAATATAATATACAGTTTGTACAGTGTAAGCATCATTATATAATAATAATAATAATAGTAATAATACATTTTATTTAAAGGCGCCTTTCTGGCAACTCAAGGACAACGTACAATAAAACAAGAGTAGTAAAACAACAAGAGAAATAATATAAAATATACACAGCAATAGTGCCGATACAATTAAGTATTAAAAGCCATCTTAAATTAGTGGGTTTTTAGTCTTGATTTGAATAATGTGAGGGAGTCAATGTTTCTGATGGCAGGTGGTAGTGAGTTCCAGAGCCGGGGAGCAGAGTGGCTGAATGCTCTATTGCCCATAGAGGATAGATGAGAAGAGGGAACAGACAAGTGGAGGGAGGAAGAAGATCTCAGGGTGCGAGAGGGAGCAGCAATGTGGATGAGGCCAGACAAATATGGAGGGGCGAGATTGTGGATGGCTTTGAATGTATCTATGGGAAATCCCCATAAATATAGCTGTGTGTGTATACCTTGTATTCCTTACATTATGGGGACCATATAGCCCACAAGTATAGCAATAATACAAATTTGACCTTGTGGGGACATTTTTTGGCCCTCATGAGGAAAACGGCTCATAAAATACAGAATGAAGTACTTTAAAAATGCAGATTATCTCCTGTGAGGGTTGGTTTAGGGGAATAAAATATACTGTTTGTACAGTATAAGCATCAATACAACTATGGGAAGTCCCCATAAAGATAGCTATGTGTGTATGTATGTATGTATGTGTGTGTGTGTGTGTGTGTGTGTGTGTGTGTGTGTGTGTGTGTGTGTGTGTGTGTGTGTGTGTGTGTGTGTGATTTCTCTGCTTCCCTTCAAAGGATTTAACGTGAGAACGCGAAATGAAAAAAAAATCTTTCAACCTTTTCTGACCTTTTGGATTTGTCCATGTGACATTCTGGAACCTGAAGGCTTGAAAACATGTCGACCTCCAGAAAAAGGGTAAAAACTGAAACAATTTTCCTTTTACTTGTTCTGTCAGTGACATTCAGAAAAAAGCTGTATTTTTCCTGCAGCACTTGAGAGCTGATATGCTCAATCCAATGCTGCTGTGTTGGAAGAGTGTTTAGTGTGTGTCAAATCTCTTTTGGTTTTATAAAACACTTTACAGTTAATCAGCCGGTAAAAGAAATGATTATACTCATTTTAACTATATGTGTTATAGTCCAGGGAGAAAGTTTTCGTCCACAAAGTAAGAATTACATTTTAAATGCTTGAGATGAAAAATAAATTTAGACATTTTGATTAGGACTTGAATAAAATGGACAAGGGCAACATAGTGGCTCATTGGTTAGCACTATGGCTTCACAGCAAGAAGGTCACTGGTTCGAGTCCCGGCTGGGTCAGTTGGCATTTCTGCGTGGAGTTTGCATGTTCTCCCCTTGTTGAAGTGGGTTTCCTCCGGGTGCTCCGGTTTCCCCCACAGTCCAAACACATGCACTATAGGTGAATTGGATGAACTAAATTGGCTGTAGAGTATGAGTGTGGGAATGAGTGTGTATAGGTGTTTACCAGTGCTGGGTTGCTGCTGGAAGGCTATCCGCTGCCTAAAACATATGCTGGAATAGCTGGCGGTTCATTCCGTTGTGGTGACCCCTGATGAATAAAGGGAATAAGCCAAAGGAAAATGAATGAATTAATTATTTAATTAATAAAAAAGACATAAAAAAAAGTTGATATTCTGAGACAAAACTTAAACTGCCAACAGGTAATGATTGAAATAATGTTGAATATATGGTAATGTCAATTATAAGATAAAATGTTAAAACTATTTAGATAAAAAGAGAAAATTTAAAACAATCCTGCAATGACTTGTAATTCTTAGTTAAAGTATTAAAAGTATTATAAGAATATTTCACACAACATTAAGTCATACACTGTAAAAAAATGAAGGTTCCACACAATTCCTTTATGTTGTCCCAACAGAAATCGTTTAATTTAACGTAACACATTTGGAGTGGATTGAACATAAGTGGATTTGAACATAAAACATTTTAAGGTGTTCCCCAAAAAATCAAGAATTGTGTTGTTTCAGCACCAGTTGTTTTGCACAAGTAGTTTGAACAAGCAGCAACAATCATTATGAGTGCATGAAAAAGGGTACATTCAAAAAACATCTTTTTTATTACTTGTTCAAACTACTATTTAAAATGAGCTGAAACAACACAATTCTTGAGATTTCATTGGGACAACTTAATTTTTTAAGTTCAATCCACATAACTTTGTTAAAAGTGTTAAGTTAAATTAATCGATTTGTGTTGGGACAACATGAATGAATTGTGTGGAACCCTGCATTTTTTTACAGTGTATGCAGAAACATTTTCAGTTATAATTGAGATGAAAAGTCAATTTTTGAATGTTTGAACTATATATGAGACAAAAAGTACACTGATAATGGTTGGGATAATGTAGAAAATATGAAAACGTAATGATTATGAGATAAAGTGTCAAAAATATGCTTTAAAAACACACAAAAAAAGTTTTCTGCAAAATTGCTGCAAACAATTTACCTGTGTTGAATTTAAACAAATTAAATGTAGTAATGTTTAACGTAATTTGTTTGTTTAAATTCAGCCCAATTAAATTGTTTACAACCAATTAACTTAAAATAAAGTATAATTTAAAGTATAAAAAGTTTATAAATTAAAAATTTAAATTATAAATTAAAGTTTAAAAATTTAAAGTATAAATTAAAGTATTAAATCCAATGAATAATTTTTTTTTCTGTAAAGATAACATCTTTAGAAATCCTGCAATGACTTACAGTATAAATCTTAGATTAAAAAAAAAAGAATATTACAGTTATAATTTAAAACTGTTGTAAAAAGTGACTTGTAAGAATATTTGACACATTATTAAGTCAAAGTCAATATTATGACAAAAGGTCAAAAGTCAACGGTATGAAATGCTAAGGCACTGAGATATGATATGACAGTCATTCATTCATTCATTTTCCTTCAGCTTAGTCTCTTTATTCATCAGGGGTCGTCACAGTGGAATGAACTGCCAACTTATCCAGCATATGTTTTACACAGCAGATGCCCTTCCAGCTGCAACCCAGTGCTGGGAAACACCCATACACTTTCACATTCACACACATACTCTACGCCTAATTTAGTTCATCCAATTCACCTATAGTGCATGTGTTTGGACTGTAGGGGAAACCGGAGCACCTGGAGGAAACCCACGCCAACATAGGGAGAACATGCAAACTCCACACAGAAATGCCAACTGACCCAGCCGGGACTCGAACCAGTGACCTTCTTGCTTTGAGGCGACAGTGCTAACTACTGAACCATGGTGTTGCCTTATAATATGACATAAGGAGTTATATTAAAACAATGTTTCCATAATGACTATTTGACTTCTAAATCATAATTATGTTCATTCACCAGTTAATAATGATTGTTTATGTCATATGTTGTATGCAGGTGTATCAGCACTGAAAGCGTTTCTCCTGAATGAAACCCACCACAGAGAAGCTTGTGCATTAATCTGCGTGCAGTCTGAGGGTTGTGTATTTTGATCAACTCTGGGATTGACTTTAAAACTGCTTTCATTTTTGTTGACTGGAGCGTAATCCTCTAACCCTGCTTTCTTAATCAAAACGGGGACTTTTTAATCTAGCCTGGAGGATTATGGATCTGTGACCTTGCGCTGCGGCACCAGCTGCTTCTGTTTCCTCCTCACACACACACTCACATACTGAACACTGCAAGAACAACACACTTTCTCAGATTTCTGCTTTTGTGTGTCAGTTTAACATTATTTGGTGAAACCTCATAGTATGAGTTTGTGTTGAGGTTAACTCTACACATCTCTGAGAAAACAGTGTGTAAGAGCAATAATTTGATTTATTATAATTTATTAAAAGTGCTCTGATTCATGTAGTTTACAAATGTTGATATGTTTAGTTCTATACATTTGTTGATTTCACCCCTACTCCTTTGTTTGTAATGGTTTGCTCCGCCCTTATTGGACTGTTTTAAGTTACATTACGAATTAAGAAAGTGAAAGAAAGAAAGACGGAGCAACACAGTCTTTTGGCCGGAGTTTGATTTGCTGTTTGAAAAAATTCAGTAAACATCTTTAAATGGAAAGAAACCCGAGTCAATTTATTGCCCGACTGATTTTGAAATTCTGAAAGTACCCCGTGTTTTTGGTTTCGTTTTACGACAGAAGTTTAGGATTTTTAAGGAAAACTTTTAGAGCCAAGTAAAGACTAGTTTATGAGTAATTTGAAGGGAACACAATCTGCCAATGTGTCCCATAAGGTAAATACACACAATAAGTTTCAATGAAATGCAACTTACACAAAAAATGAAATAAGTTTTGCATAAATTTGCTCCCAAACCAAAATATAGAAACAACTTAACACTGTAACTTTCTTTACAGTGCATATCACTGCACAAAAACACCATTTTTTTGTTGTTGTCATTTTCAAGTGCAAATGTTTAAAGATTTGTGAGATTAGAAGTCCTTTTTTCTGTGAAACTGCCAAAAAAAAAGTAGTTTTCATACCCAATTGGTAGATATTTTAGTTTGGTAACACTTTATAATAACTATACACTTTGAACCATTTTTTAATCATGAGCAAACTAATTCATTATCTGTTAAAATAACTATTACATTACAATTAACTCCACATTCATAAATGTTAATAAGCAGTTTATAACTGCAGCTACAAACGCTGTGCTCTTGACTTATGAGCACATTTATAATGTGCTTAATGATTGTATTTTCATACTTTGGTAATGATTTATTTTTCATTACTAAATTAAGCATTGCATTTTTTACAAACCAGTTATTTTAAGAGTAGTCGGTGGTTTTTAAGATCATTAAGAATGAGTTAGTAAATGATTAATAAACTATTGAAATTAACATTTATAATTCTTATTATTCAGGTAGATACTAATAGTTAATTTGTATGTTATTAAATGCTTTATTAACTCAACTTCATCCAGTTTTGTGACCTAATCTAAAGTGAGGACTATTTATGCTTTATAAATCCCTTATAAATGACAATTAATCAGTTATATTCTAAACAGGAAAAACTGAAAATAAACGACTTTTAATTATTTCGATTTATTTGAAGAAACACAAATGAGACTATCAAATAAAAAAAATCTTTGCAATTTTATCTAAAATAAAATTACTGCACAGTTTAAACATCGCTAAATACCGTAACATTGAAATGTTGTATCATAATATATTGTTAAATTATTATATTGTTGTTGTTTTATCCAATTTGATGTCGTATTTTGACACTCCTGTTATTCTGCAATGTTTAAACTTTACAGTAATTTTATTTTTTTAGATAGGATTGCAAAGATTTATTGTTCATTTGATAGTAATTTAATTGTCATTTATAAGGGATTTACGAAGCATAACTAGTCTTCACTTTAGATTAGGTCACAAAACTCCATGAAGATGAGTTAATAAAGCATTTACTAACCATTATTATATGCCTGAATAATAAGATGTACAAACGTTGCTTTCAATAGTTCATTAATCATTTACTAACTCATTCTGAATGATCTTAAAAACCTTCAACTACTCTTAAATACAAATGATTTGTAAATAATGCAATACTTAATTTAGTAATGAAAAATCAACCAATCACAAAGTATGACAGTACAATTATTAAGCACATTATAGATGTGCTTATAAGTCAAGAATACAGCATTTGTAACTGCAGTTATAAACTGTTTACCAATGTTTATGAATGTAGAGTCAATGCTTAACAAATAATGAAATAACTATATGCAAATGCTTATTAAATGGTTCATAGGGTGTAGTTATTATAAAGTGTTACCTTTAGTTTTAATAGTATTTTTTGTTTGTTCTTCAGAAAGCAACACTTGATGTACACCTTGATCAACATATAGCATCAAACTCTTAACATGATACTTTATTTTCTGTGCTTGCAACATTTATTGTACATTTGATTTAAGATTTTCTACTCATATTTAAGGGGATAGTTAATCCAATTACTTCATCATTTACTCTCCCTCGTGTGGTTTTAAACCTTTATGAAGATATTCTGAAGAATGCTGGTACCAACTGACTTCCACAGTAGAGAAAAACCTTACTATGGAAGTCAATGGGTGCCAGCAACCAGCATTCTTCTAAATATCTTCTCTTGTGTTCCCCAGAAAAAGAAACTCAAATAGGTTTAGAACAAATGAGGGGTGATTTAAATGATGACTTAATTTTGGGGTGAACTATGCCTTTAAGACCCTTTTATGGCCTTGTGAAATTGTGGATTATGCTTTGCAAGACCTTTTGGAGGTCTATACTAAAGTGTATAAAAAAGAAGGCACAACAATCAAATCTACAGTACATGTACACATCTACATATATTTAAAAAGAATTACATGGTCTTAGTGAACTGTTTAAAATACCGTTTAATGTGAACATACACCAAATAGCATTTTGAAGCATAGAAATGTGCAAATTGTTATATATACAAAGACCTCAGACATAGAGTAAAAATGCCCAAAGCAAACAGTTTAGTTTCTATTTATAGTGCTTATGTGGCCCTCTGCTGGAGAATCACATCAAACACAATGTGACATTCACAAAACAATATACTGTATAGGGGAAAGATGGTAAATACAGTATATAAACTGTGTTTTTAAAAGAATATTTCTACAAAACTAAGGATGTTAATGAATGACCTATTGTGCTTAGTTTTAGAGTATGTGTATCATTTATTTGCCTATAGTTCTATTTTTTTTTAATGGTGAACATCCTCCTGTTAAATGTCCTGTGTGTAACCATTTATCCATCATGGGACGTCTGTTGTTGTTTTTTTTTACCTTTTTTTTTTCCTCTGATAAGACTGAATATGAATCATTCAAAACATAAACACCCCCTAATACTGGTTTTGTGCACCATGGTCACATTTTGTATTTACTTAAAGGTGCAGTAGGTGATTGTCTTCAGAAACATGTTTTGTTGTGCTGGTTGAAAGTCTCTTCACATTGCAATAGTACTGATTAAAGTAAATGATCTAAATGTATTTATATGTATTTTTATATTCTGGGTAAGGCATAAGGCTAAAAAATGTTCATCCAATTAAAATATTGTCTGGCCACATCCATAATTCTGATACTTAGCTCAAACTGTCTGTCAGCAAATGCAGAATTGAGCTACTGCGCACCTGTTTGTACGCAGCTCTGCCGTTTGTGCATACACGTGCTGCGCGTTCACAAGAGAGAGAGAGAGAGCGAGCGCTAGAGCGAGTGGTAAAAACATGCTGAATCTGAACTTTTTTTAAAATCCTGAATCAATATTGGAGTTAGTTTTGCATGCTGGAGGAAGGATGACACCATGGCTGAAGGATTTTTGTTAGACAGGTAATATTGTGTTTTAAAAGTATTTTGGTCACGCAAAGCTGATGTAGATTATGTTGTTATGAATGGGTTATATGCACAGAAATGTTGTTCAGCCACTGAAATCTCCCGGTGAAAGATTGATGTGACTATTTTCAGTTTCATAAGGGACCTTTTACAGCATCGATAATGTAGATTTTTTATTTAGTTTAACAGCAAAACATCAGTAAATAGCGCTATTCCGCCTAGCCTGCTTTACTGAGCTGAAGTTGGTTTTATATTCACATTGGTTCAGTTTTGAACAATGACAACCTGTGACACGTTGCCTATATTGTTTACCGCTACTCTGAATATTCGGTCAGAAATAGCATGTAAGTATGGCTTAGTAATGAGTGTAATAATGGGTGTAATTCTTGCACGCTGCCGGCCAAGCTTTAGCTTTAGCTCAACACATGAGAGAGCTGTTATCTTCAAGGTACGCGTGTTTTCAGGAGGCGTGGCTTTGAACGGCAGGTGAGGAACAGTGTTTCAGAGCTTTATGCTAACAGGCTAGCATTGTGTCAGATCACCTATAATACAATTTATGATACAATGTAGCTTTTCCACCAGCTAGCTTCTATTGACCTTCTCTTTACTACAAACTAGTAAACATTTTGCTAACTTTTAACCAGAACCACAAAAATTAGGAAAAAGAAGAGAAAGGCAGGCAGAGCGTTAGCTAATGAAGATAAAATAAAATATCAATTTAGAATCACGGAGTGACTTATGTAAGTACAATAGACTAATAATAAATGTCAATTTAAATAATGTAAAGTACCGAGCAGTACCGGAATGGGAGACGCTCTACGAGGAGGCGAAAGATCGCTGGATTACCTCTGGAGATCTGAGGAGTGAGGTTTACGCGATCACCAGCTGGCTGTCGTTACATTAGGGCAAATATAAATGTCCGAAACGTACTCATTTTGGGCCTACTCATAATCCTTTTATTAGCCTACTTATAATGTCCAAGACATTGATATTAATTTTAAATGCTACTTTTGTGCCGTTATTAGCTTTTTTGCCTCACCTATTTACTGGTTTAAAAATCTTAAATTGGTTCAGCTCCACCTGCTGGTGAAAAAGCAATCTGCAATCTATCGAATCTGCTTCTCTGCAATCTATTGCTTCTCCTGCAGCTCCCGGATGTAATGTCGAATTTTAACAGCCGAATTTGAGCCACTGAATTTATGGAAGCGAATTTTGAACTAAAATAAAATGAAACTGAAAATTGCCTTTTGAATATTATACTTCATATTTTAACAGAACTTAATATTTTGGAAGTGAAATCTGGAAGTTGAATATGAAATATTGAATTTAAGTATGAAAATGTGTTTTGAATTGAAATATTCACAGCTTAAATAAACAGCTATGTTAAATTTCAAGATATAAAATACTGAAAATCAAACCCTGGCAGTTCGAGTCATTAAAATGCAAGCAGTTGTTAATTCAATGTATTTTTTTTGGTTAGTGCTATTGGACAAGCTTTTTATTTCAATACTTTTGGCATTGATTTTGCTCCATATTATTTGTCCCAATTTCACTATCTGCAACTTGATCAATATGGTGATTCGATTGGATGGTAATTGATTTGCCGTTAATGACTACTTCTAGCTCTCAATGAAGAGCTTTTAGGAAAAGTGTAATATGAGAAAGTGAAGTGAATTTTTTTTTTCAGCAACACTAACAATTAAGCTGAAATGCAAATCAGAACATGATTAACCCAATATATAGCAGTAGTGTTATATTCAGTGGTGTAAAGTAACTAATTACAAATACTCAAATTACTGTAATTGAGTAGTTTTTCTCAGGAATTGTAATTTACTGAGTAGTTTTAATAATGTGTACTCTTACTTTTTCCTTGAGTACATTTCTAGTGCAGTATCTGTACTTTTACTCCACTACTTTCCTTCAACCTGCAGTCACTACTTTATTTTTCTTGTCCATGGGGATTAGAAAAATCAGTCCTGAGATTCCTGTCCAGTCAAAATCGCACATACTGTAGAAGGTAAATCGCATCATAATGAACTACCTGAAGACGTGTGCACTTTATAGATGCAGCAAACAGTTTGGAAGTATTAAAAGTGTCCATGAAGATGTTCAAAATCATTACGCGCATTGACCCAGAGACTGTTTAGATGCATATCACTGATGAGAAGATGATGGATGTTTACTGTATGATGACCGAAATGGCTTTAAACACCCAGCAGCACAGGACGTCAACATGACGTCTGATTGACGTTGAACCCTAAGGGGAAGCTGCATTTTGTTTGGAAATGAAAATCGGGTTGACGTCAGAACTCAACGTCAGGTCAATGTCCAATGTCCAACCTAAAACCAACCAAATATCAACGTCTAATGATGTTACAGCTTGACATTGTGTGAACTTTACCCTTATGACATCTATCAGACGTTGGATTTTGGTTGCCGTACCTGATGAATAAATGTATTTGACGCCAATATGACGTTGGTTTAAGATGTTGGCTCGACGCTGGATTTTGGTCACTTTCTAACAACCTAAAATCGACCAAATATCAACGTCATTTGATGTCATTATTGGACATCAAAATAATGTTGTCCTTAGCTGCTGGCTTGACAATTAATTTTGGTCACCTGACATTACAACCTAAATCTAACCTAATATTAATGTCTCATGATGTTGTGTGTCTTCTGAGCAATAACTAAATGCACTACAGAATGTTACGTTTACACACACATGCACACATTACATGTAAACACATCAGCTTTTGACAGCGTAATACTCACTATTCACTACTCTTGAGTACTTTTAAAAGGGCTACTTTTTACTCATACTTTGAGTAATATTTACAGCAGATACTTTTACTCTACTTGCACTACATTTTTAGGCAAGTAATGGTACTTTTACTTGAGTATGCTTTTCCAGTACTCTTTCCACCACTGATTATATTAATGTTACAGATTTATTACAGATTTAATTACAGATTGAGTTATTCTCATATCTGTGCTTTTCAAAGACACTATTTTAGAACATAGAGACACAAACCTAAATCACACATGCTTAGTCAATCAATCTACCTCTCTACTAACTGCATTAGTCTTAGACTTCCATTACTAGCTTTAAAATGACATTTGGGAATGAGTATGTGGACTCTAGGCTGTAGGCCTCTAGGCTCTAGATTATTAAAGATATAATGCACATTACCAACTCAGGTATGCATCATTTTCTCATATTTTCGCAGCCCATCATACA
Source organism: Danio kyathit (assembly GCA_903798195.1). Taxonomy (NCBI): domain Eukaryota; kingdom Metazoa; phylum Chordata; class Actinopteri; order Cypriniformes; family Danionidae; genus Danio; species Danio kyathit. The sequence goes on from LR812533.1 coordinate 50,514,699, forward strand.
GTAAATCACCCCTTACCTCTTCCAGATTTTTCAGCTAAACTTGTGGCTTCATTTTGACCTGTTGAACTGGAAATGCGTTTCTTTGGATATTACATGTACTGTTGTAGCCCTAAAATATAACACAAACCATTTTCAAATCAGAAGGAAGCTGAATTCCTCTTTCACTCCCAGACAAAGTGAGTTCTCTCAGGTGTTCAGGGTTTGATCTCAGTGCTGAAGCCAGAGCAGCACAACCTTCATCAGTGATTCCACAATTACTCAACCTGCAGTGAACAGAAACACTGTTTAGCTTTATCTTCATTACAGAGAAAACGCCAGTGCATCATGGTCTTTCAGATCATTATACCCCAGTTTCTCTAACTTGTATCGAGGATTCCCGAGTGCAGCACAGAGAGCAGTCACTCCAGTATCTCCTATTTTATTCAGAGACAGATCCAGCTCTCTCAGGTGTTCAGGGTTTGATATCAGAGCTGAAGCCAAAGCAGCGCAACCTTCAGTTGTGATAGCACAATGCTCCAACCTGCAGAGAGCAATGCCACAAATTAAGTTTTCCTAGTTTTTAGGGAAATAAAATATACAGCAATACATAACATATATTCCAGAATAAAATCAAATAAAGCCCCATTTAGATTACAGGATTTTGGCACAATTTGCTTGACGTAGGACTGACAAATTACAATTTCTTCTTGTTTAGTGTGGCATACAGCACAACAACTGATGCCACGACTGCGAAGCTTCACGACATAATCGCAGATAGTCTAGCATGTTTAATTTCTGGACCCCCAGGAATCTGTCTTAACATAAAGTTAACTTCATTGATTGTCCTACTTCAGTTTGTGCAGTTTACACTGGGGATCCTCCAGTCCAGCAGAGAGCAGCTTCAGTCCTGAATCTCCAAGAGGATTCGATGCCAGATTCAAATCTTTCAGGTGTGATGATTTTGATCTCAGGGCTGAAGCCAGAGCGGCACAATCTTCATCCGTGAGACCACAATACCTCAGTCTGTAGAGAATGACAACACACATTAGTGCTCTTTGGATTTAAATAGTTTAATCATTCATTCATTTTCCTTCAGTTTAGTCCCTTTATTTATCCGGTGTCACCACAGCTTATCCAGCATATGTTTTACACAGCGGATGCCCTTCCAGCTGCAACCCGGTACTGGGAAACACCCATACACTCTCGCATTCACACATATACACTACAGCCAATTTAGCTTATTCGGTTCATCTATAGCGCATGTGTTTGGACTGTGGAGGAAACCAGAGCACCCAGAGGAAACCCATGCCAACACGGGGAGAACATGTAAAGTCCACACAGAAATGCCAACTGGCCCAGCCGGGGCTCGAACCAGTGACCTTCTTTCTGTGAGGCCACAGTGCTAACCACTGAGCCATCGTGTCGCCCCTTTAAAAAGTTGAATATGTTTAAAATATAAAGGTTAAATTCACCCAAAACTGAGAGCACATCACTCTTGTGACTGTGCACCCTATACTGACACTGAGGAGAAGAAACTGTTGTATGTAAGTTAAAATGCCTCTAAACCTGTTTTATATCTTGATATCAATTTCTAAAAACTCAGATTGAGTCTCAGCATTAAATAATGTCTGAACAACAGATTCTACATGAGTTGAAGAGAAATAATCTTACTCCACTGACGTCAATGTACAGTGAGGATTGTTTAGTACAGCAGATAAAAGCTTGACGTCTGATTCTTCCAGACGGCACTCAGACAGATTCAGGTGTGAGGTGTTTGATCTTAGAGCTGAAGCCAAAGCCGCACAACCTTTAGCTGTGACATACAAATCATTTGACCTGTGAAGAGAATCATGAAAATTGTTATTTTTCTGAAAAGGTATTATTCAAAGCATTACACGAGGAACAAATTGAATACTTCTCAAGCTTCCGTTCAGCAGTTGTTGAATTCTTTTGCATGGGTGTCCCCTGAGTAGTGGCGTTGCTGACTACAAGTGATTGAATTCAACTTATTTTGCATCTTGAGATGAGTTGCGTCCCAAATTATGCTATTCATTTAAGCACAACACACTCAACTTCTAGTTATGAGTATTTTAAGGTTATTTTGTAAATGTGATCATGGACTGTACGTAGTGTCCAGCATTATGACTTTGATGCACTGTTAATGCTAAACAATATATTGTGCAGCCCTATTTGGGACACTTCAGATACTAGATGTGCAAAGAAAGTTTTAAATGCTTACATCCTCCAACACAGGATCACTGCGGATACATACCCCTGTCTACATTTCTGAAGAGCGCAAATTATGTAGCCAGAGGTACGTCTGGCTATTTCGTCTTTAAAATGAACGCTACGGGGGGCAGTATGACGCCGCTGACAGCTTCTGCTTCTTTTAGCACTACAGCTTACCTCCGTGGGAACGGCTTTTCAGGTGTTACCAGTTTGCCCAGTGGCTCGCTGCCTATGTCAGCGGTCTTGGGATGCGACAGGGTTCCAATCCGAGGACGTGCCAAGGAAATTTGAGATCATGAAAAAGTGTGCACAGCGGCCTCTGGCGGATTTGCAAAAACAAAAACTGTGAGAGGACATACCTCCGGTTACGTGTTTTTCTGTCCCCAGAAATGTAGACCTGGGTACATATCTGCAATGAGCCTGGGTTGACATCTTCTAAATGGAGAGTTTTATAGCACACTAGCTTATAAATAACCCTTAGAATAAAATATTGATACTAACACTGCCCCAATTTAGTTTTTTCAATTTAAATTTTAGGGGACATTTCAATGAAAAACTAAAGCAAAAAATTAACAAATCTGAAATAAACCACAAAGTTTTTGCAACTAAATATGGTTAGTTAAAATGTTGAAGGCTCTGACAAGGCACTATATTCATACATTACAAAAATACACAAAGCCAGTGTCAAAAAGACTGTATTAGAATACATAGAAATGTATTTTTACTTCAGTATCTCAAGTTTATAGTATGGATCAGTCTGAAGATCAGTGAGCAGCTCGACTCCTTTCCCCACTTTATTCCACTCCAGATTGAGTTCTCTGAGGTGTTTAGGGTTTGATCTCAGAGCTGAAGCCAGAACAGCACAACCTTCAGCTGTGACACCACAACACATCAACCTGCAAAAACATGCACATTAATATAATTAAATAATTCCTATTTTACATTGTCAAATATATGTAAAGTGAACTAAAAAATGTTGTTGTTTTTATAAACTTACTCTAGTTTTTCCAGTGTACATTGTGAGCTCTTTAGTCCAGCACAGAGCTGCTGTACTCCACCATTTCCCAGATAATTGCCAGACAGATCCAGATCTCTCAGACATGAAGATGAGCTGAGTATTGAGGCCAGATGAGTGAAGCTTTCCTCTGTTAAATTACGGTCATCAAGCCTGGTGAAATCAAATCTAATCATCACAGTCTCATTTTATTTCCACCACTTCTCAAATTATATTTTAATAGATTCTGTAGCTTTCATATATATCAAATATTATAATTTTAATATTCTGGAGTAGACATATTTAAAGTAAAATGGGAACACTAGTATCTATTATATACTGTGAGAGCTAGCCGGCAGCTCCACACCACCACCAGTGTGCAGCATCCACTTGGATGATACGATGGCAGCCACAGGACAACGGCGCCAGTGCGCTCACCACACACCAACTATACAGTAGGTGCAGTGGAGAGACAGTGATACAGCCAATTCAGTGGATGGGGATAATTGGGAGGCCATGATGGTAAGGGTCAATGGATTTAAATTTGGCCAGGACACCGGGGTTACGAGAAGTGCCATGGGACTTTTAATGACCACAGAGAGTCAGAACCTCGGTTTAACGTCTCATCCGAAAGACGACGCTCACTGACATAATAGTATCCCCTTCACTATACTGGGGCATTAGTACTCACACAGACCACAGGTTGAGCGCCCCCTGCTGGCCTCACTAACACCACTTCCAACAGCTACCTACTATAGTTTTCCCGTGTGGTCTCCCATCCAGGTACTGACCAGGCTCAACCCTGCTTAGCAGTGAGTAACTGCTCTTGGGCTGCAGGGTGATATGCCTGTAATCACTCTGGCGCAATATGGCTGCTGTCGTGTCATCCAGGAGGATGCTGCACACTGGTGGCGGATGAGGAGATTCCCCCCAAAAATGTGTACTTAAAGTATCCAGAAAAGCGCTATATAAATGTAAGGAATTATTATTATTATACACCCCAAATGCACGCCATTAAACAGAATTAAATAGTAGTCTTCTCATTGCAATTCATTCATTCATTCATTTTCTTGTCGGCTTTGTCCCTTGCGGGGTCGCCACAGCGGAATGAACCGCCAACTTATCCAGCACGATTTTACGCAGCGGATGCCCTTCCAGCCGCAACCCATCTCTGGGAACTTCCACACACACATTCACACTCATACACTATGGACAATTTAGCTTACCCAATTCACCTGTACTGCATGTCTTTGGACTGTGGGGGAAACCGGAGCACCCGGAGGAAACCCACGCGAACCCAGGGAGAACATGCAAACTCCACACAGAAACGCCAACTGACCCAGCCCAGCCGAGGTTCGAACCTGCGACCCAGCGACGTTCTTGCTGTGAGGCAACAGCACTACCTACTGCGCCACTGGGTTGCCCCTCATTGCAATTATTTACCATAATTAAGGCCCAAATAAAAATGTAAAAAAAACAAAACAATACAAGCCAAACAATATTAAAACGTATTCTGTGTGAAATATCAGTTGCAAACAGGTTCACAGCTGATTCTGTGGTAGCATTGTAAACACAGGTAACTAAAGTGTGATGATTCTTTCCAAAATTACTTACTGAGCTGATCTTGATGCTTTAACCACAGGTAGCATCATCATCAGAACTTCATCTGGAGTCATGTGTGGTCCTGTGTATCGGCTTAGGCAAAACTCAGTCATTTCCTGCTCCGAATTCAGCATCACAAAAACCATAGCTGACCACTGAGAAACGGTGAGGTCAATTTGTTGATACTTGCCAGATTTCAGATAGTGCTGGATTTCCTCCATGAGAGAATGATCACCCAGCTCATTTAAACAATGGAAAAGATTGATGGATTTCTCTGGAGAGGAATTCATCTTGATCATCTCATTGATATATTGAACGGATTCCTGTTTGTTGTAGTAACAGCTGTGTAGTTTTGACTGTATTTTTTGATCTTGTAAGAATGCCTGATGAGACTCCACTGACAGACCCAAGAGAAAACGAAGGAAAAGGTCCAGATGTCCATTTTTACACTTTAGAGCATTAAACGCAGCTCTCCGATGCAGTGCACATAATGAATATATTGACACTGAATATTTACAGTACTTCAGATTATATTCCTCATCTACACCTCTCTTATACAGGTCAGAAACATTATTTGTTTTCTCAGCCAGCATTTGGTTAAATGCATTTCTGTTGTGGTTTGTACAGGAGAGGTGCACATATAGAGCTGCTAGATGTTCCTGAACACTCAGATGAACAAAGCTGAAGACTTTCCCCTGATACAAGCCAAACTCCTCTCTGAAGATCTGAGTGCACAATCCTGAGTACACTGAAGCTTCTGCCACATCAATGCCACACTCTCTCAGGTCTTCCTCATAGAAGATTATATTGCCTTTCATGAGCTGCTGAAAAGCCACTTTCCCCAGTTTGAGGATCATGTCTTCATCTGTCACCTTCTCCTCATAGTCCTTCTGATGTTTGATGTTGGTCTGCAGGATCAGGAAGTGTGTGTACATCTGAGTGAGAGTCTTGGGAATCTCTGCAGTCTCTGCTTCACTCAACATCTTCTCCAGAACAGTGGCTGAGATCCAGCAGAACACTGGGATGTGGCACATGATGTAGAGGCTCCTGGAGGACTTCAGGTGTGAGATGATTTTATCGGCCAGACTCTGATCACTGATTCTCTTGCTGAAGTATTCCTCCTTCTGAGGGTCACTGAAGCCTCGTACCTCTGTCACTCGATGGACACACTCAGAGGGGACGAGATCTGCTGCTGCTGGTCTGGAGGTGATCCAGATGAGAGCAGAGGGAAGCAGATTCCCCACAATCAGGTTCGTCAGCAGCACGTCCACTGAGGCGGATTCACTGACATCACACAACCTCACAGCGCTCCGAAAATTCAGAGACAGACGACACTCGTCCAGACCATCAATGATGAACAATATTTTATATGTGTCACTAAAAATGTCAATGTTTGTTTCAGGGAAAAAGAGCTGAAGAAGATCTGACAGACTGAGTGTTTTGTCCTTCATCAGATTGATCTCTCTGAAAGGAAGTGGAAATATGAGCTGGACGTCCTGATTCTCCTTCTCTTCAGCCCAGTCCAGGATGAACTTCTGCACAGAGACTGTTTTTCCTATGCCAGCGACTCCCTTCGTCAGCACAGTTCTGATGGCTTTGTCTTGTCCAGGTAAAGGTGTAAAGATGTCTCTGCATTTGATCGCTGTGTCCTCTGTTGTTGATCTCCTGGATTGTGTCTCAATCTGTCTCACCTCATGCTCATTACTGATCTCTCCACTCTCACTCTCTGTGATGTAGAGCTCTGTGTAGATCTCATTCAGGAGTGTCGAGTTTCCTTGCTCAGCTGTTCCCTCATATAAACGATGAATCTTGTTCTTCAGATTTGATTTAAACATCAGAACATCATGGCTGAAAAAAATTCAATGCCACATTATAGTGAGTTGTACAAAAACAGGAACAAGAGAATTATAAGAGAAACAGTGCAGTTATTGATTATGCCATTGTTAAAACCGTACTGTATGTTATATAATAAATTTTTACAGCAACAAAACAACTTTACCTGACACCAGGACTTAATGTTTCATTAAATTCTTCTGATTGATTCAAAGACTCATATTTCATTTTCTTACAGACAGGTTCTGTTACAGCTGATCGTCTGAAACAACATAAGGTAAGTAAATATTTAGATACTTTAATGGTTTACATTTATAGTAACTGCATAATGTAAACAGTTCATTGTTGGCTATTGTGATAATATTAAAATACACCAAATTCATGGTTCTGAGAGGTAATGAAATGCTGATAAAAATAAAAACATTAGTATAGTACAGTGACAGAAAGGTCATGGTGATGAATTAAGCACTTGCGTACCTGACACTTTTCTTTCTGTCTCCATCCTTCATTTCTGGTGGATGAACCATAGACCAGTTACTCTTCATGGACACATGACTGATCTCTGGTGAATCTGATCTCTCCTGCTGGACTGAACTGAAACACAACAGACGTTATTATAAATTATTATATCTGTAAATGGTTGAATTCAGTCTACAGGACATGATCATGAAACATGATCATGCCCACAAGGAATTTCGGTCCATAAAACAAATTAACTGCCTTAAACAACATCTTATCCTGGTGGAGGGGTTTAAGTGCCTAAATGATCTTAAGAGCTATGTTGTCAGGGGGCTAGTCCCCCTGGTAGGGTCTCCCAAGGAGCCAGACCTAGAGCCTGCCTGGTGTGGGGCTCATATGCAACATTAATGGCCCGTTTCCACTGAGTGGTATGGTACGGTTCGGTACGCTTTTATGGCCGTTTCCACTGTCAAAAGGCGTACCGAACCGAACCGTACTGTACCACTTTTTCGGCACCCTTTCGAAATTGTACCAAACACGGGGAAAGGGTACCAAAAGGTGGAGCTAGACGCGCAGCTGAACGCTATTGGTTACAGAGATACGTCACGATCTCGTGGAGCTAGCCAGAATGAAAACAAAGGAACCGCCATGTTTTTAATACACAGCCGAGGTCCGAGACATTACACCGTAAAACTATATGCATATAATAACGAGCCATGGATGACCCGAGCTCAATCAAACCTTGTCGTTGTCTTGATGTACAGCCATAAAGCCAAGTAGAACAGACATTACAGACACAGATGAGAGGTTTGCTCTGACTGTGGGCTATGTTGTGTGTTGTTTTTGAACTCAAATAAGGACTAAATGTATGCTGTGTGTAGTTTTTCTGTAATTGACAACATATCGGAGACTGTAAGGGTCTGTATGTGTTTATATATGTTGCATTTATTTATTTATTTATTTTATATAATTGCTGACGTTACAGTAGACTATTTCGCACTGTCATTGATTTGCAGTTATAATTAAATCTAGTTCATAGAAAAGTTAGTAATGAACATTTATAAACAAGTATTTATATGTTTAAAGCATCTGTTTTGTGAGAAGTGCCTCTCATATGATTTGTGAACGACCTGTACGGCTTTACTGTAAACATATATTCGAGGGAGAATGACGTCGACTGAAACTCTCTGTCGTACACCACACCCACCAAAAGGGTACCCTTTGTAGTGTAATAATAATAATAATAACAATAATAATAATTCCTTACATTTATAAAGCGCTTTTCTAGACACTCAAAGCGCTTTACACATTTTTGGGGGGAATCTCCTCATCCACCACCAGTGTGCAGCATCCACCTGGATGACGCGACGGCAGCCATTTTGCACCAGACAGCTGATTGGTGGAGAGGAGACAGAGTGATTAAGCCAATTATGGTATGGGGATGGTTAGGAGGCCATGATGGACAGATGCCAGTGGGCAGATTTGGCCAGGATGCCGGGGTTAAACCCCTATTCTTTTTCGAAGGACATCCTGGGATTTTTAACGACCACAGAGAGTCAGGACCTCGGTTTAACGTCTCATCCGAAAGACGGCGCTCACTGAACAGTATAGAGTCCCCGTCACTATACTGGGGCATTAGGACCCACACAGACCGCAGGTTGGGTGCCCCCTGCTGGCCTCACTAACACCACTTCCGGCAGCAACCTAGCTTTCCCATGTGGTCTCCCATCCAAGTACTGATCGGGCTGCCCTTCTTAGCTTCAGTGGGCGACCATGTGAAAGTTGCAGAGAGCTAGCTGCCGGTGTATACGCAAGCCTGATAAAGGTGACCTGTACCGTACTGTACCAGTCAGAGGAAACGAGCCATAAGGAGCGACGTGGGACCATGCTCCTGTACCGGTCAGTCTACCTTCCTACTCTCACCTATGGTCATGAGCTTTGGGTCATGACCAAAAGGACAAGATCTCGAATACAAGTGACCGAAAAGAGATTCCTTCGCAGGGTGGCAGGGCACACCCTTAAAGATAGAGTAAGGAGCTCTGTCACCCGGAAGGAACTCAGAGTAGAGCCGCTGCTCCTTCACATCAAGAGAAGACAATGAATGAATGAATGAAAACAACTAATCTAAAATGTATGTTTAATTTATTATAGTGAGTACTTCAGTTAAAAATGTATATGTCATTAAACAGATTAAAATTCTGTCATCATTTACTGATCCTTGACTTGTTTAAAATCAAAGTTCTTTTGAGTTTCTTCTGTTGAACACAAATGAAGATATCTTTCAAGAAAAACAGCCATTCCATAGGATTTTGTTTCCTACTATTGATGTCAATGGCTACCAGTTTCCAATATTAATTTGTTTAACAAATTAAAATAATAATAAACACTTGGAAGCATTTGAGAGTGAGTAAATTTTCATTTTTGAGTGAACTATCCCTTTAAGTGACCATGAGAGATACAGTAAAATACCATAAGCAACTGTGTACCTGAGGCTCAGACATTTTTCTTCATCCTTCATTTCTGGTGGATGAACCATAGACCAGTCACTCCTTATGGACACACAGCTGGGCTCTGGTGAATCTGACCTCTCCTGCCAGACTGAACTGTTGTCAAAAATAAAAATACTTTCATCATTTACTGATCTTTCCCGTATTCAAAACCTGTTTAAGTTTTTTTCTGTTGAGCACAAATGAAGGTATATTGAGGAAAAACATCCATACCATAGTATTTTGTTTCCCACTGTTGATGTCAGTAACTACCAATATTCTTTAAAATATCTACATGTACTTTTGAGTTTAAGACATAAGACTTTAAGAGCATTTGAGAGTGAGTAAATTAAAATTTTTTAAGTGAACTATCCCTTGAAGTGACCATAAGAGGCCATACAGTAAATACCATTAGCAAATGTGTACCTGAGGCTTGGTACTTTTTCCCTATCCTTCATTTGTGGTGGAGGATCTATAGACCAGTTACTCTTCATGGACACACAGCTGGGCTCTGGTAAATCTGATCTCTCCTGCTGGCCTAAACTGTAATACAGCAAACAAGAGGTAAAATCAGCAGAACAGTGAAGCTTTTACAGAGGCAAAGCAACATTTTATATGTTGATGATGTGTCCACTGCTGCCTTTAACAACAGATCCATAAAAAGTGTATTATTAGAGATTATGATTTATTGATATGAGTACCTGCAGGCTAGAGACAAATCTCCATCGTTAACTTGTTGTACGTGATTCATTCTGTCCTTATTGTGAAGCACAGGTTCATCTGATTAGTCTCATCTCCTCTGACTCAATGGAAATGACAGATTTTTCTTCTTGCAGAAACATCAAAAACATGGGAAAAACAAATTAATTAAATAACATGTTCTTGTTGATTCTAGTCAAGTTGATTACATTTTATTATTGGACAGATCAAAGATGCTTATTATTAATTTCTACAAGTTCCTTTTCTTTCTTTCTTTCTTTCTTTTTATTTTATTATTTATTTATTTATTTTATTATTTTAGTTTTTATTTTAACAACTCTTACAGAAAAAGCAGAACTACCAAAGTCAATCTAAAATTCATTACACAATCAACTCTTGAGCATCTTTTGTTTGTCTTATGATGTCAGTACAGACAGAAGCAAAATCTGTCAAATGTATGGGTAAAAGATTATTAACAATATACACTCACTGGCCACTTTGTTAGGAACACCTTACTAGTACCAGGTTGGACCCCTTTTTGCCTTCAGAACTGCCTTAATCCTTTGTGGAATAGATTCAACAAGGCACTGGAAATATTCCTCAGAGATTTTGCTCTATATTGACATGATTGTCATTTGAGTACAGTGAACTCATTGTCATGTTCAAGAAACCATGATTCAAGCTTTATGACATGGCGTGTTATCCTGCTGGAAGTAGCCATCAGAAGATGGGTACACTGTGGTCATAATGGGATGAACATGGTCAGCAACAATACTCAGGTAGTCTGTGGTGTTGACACGATGCTCAGTTGGTACTAATGGACCCAAAGTGTGCCAAGAAAATATCCCACACACCATTACACCACCACCACCAGCCTGAACCGTTGATACAAGGCAGGATGGATCCATGCTTTCATGTTGTTGATGCCAAATTCTGACCCGACCATCCGAATGTCGCAGCAGAAATCAAGACTCATCAGACCAGGCAACGTTTTACCAATCTTCTATTGTCCAGTTTTGGTGAGCCTGTGCGAATTGTAGCCTCAGTTTCCTGTTCTTAGCTGACAGAAGTGGCACCCAGTGTGGTCTTCTGCTGCTGTAGCCCATCCACCTCAAGGTTGGACGTGTTGTGGATTCAGAGATGCTCTTCTGCAGACCTCGGTTGTAACGAATGGTTATTTGAGTTACTGCTGCCTTTCTATCAGCTGGAACCAGTCTGGCCATTCTCCTCTGACCTCTGGCATCAACAAGGCATTTGCGCCCACAGAACTGTCGCTCACTGGATATTTTCTCTTTTTCAGACCATTCGCTGTGAACCCTAGAGATGGTTGTGCGTCAAAATCCCAGTAGATCAGCCGTTTAAAATACTCAGACCAGCCCGTCTGGCACCAACAACCAAACCACGTTCAAAGACACTTAAATCACCTTTCTTCCCCATTCTGATGCTCGGTTTGAACTGCAGCAGATCATCTTGATCATGTCTACATGCCTAAATGCATTGAGTTGCTGCCATGTGATCGGCTGATTAGAAATTTGCGTTAACGAGCAGTTGAACAGGTGTACCTAATAAAGTGAGTGTATAATGTCAAATATGTTTAAAGCTAGTTTATTTAAAGTATGTAAAGGTCTAAGTGTAGATTTTGATAAGTGCATAAAGTGATACGGTAAGACAAATATGAGAAAAAAAAGAGAATTCAACGCTCGAAGCTTTGATTATGGGGTGGCTCTGTAAAAATTGGAGAGGGGTCTGGATGCAGACCTGGTGCAGATGCAATCTGAGCTGCATGCAATGCTTTTTAATGGGCTCACCTAACCCCACCCCTAACCCTGCCCCTAACAGTCACATCACTAGCTCCATTGAGTGTATTGTGTCTGACATTGCATCGCTGGGAGATGCAATCTCATCTTGCATCATAAAGGCTGCATTCAGATACTATTGATAAATCGATCATTTCTAACAATTGTTTGAATATGCTTTTCAAAAGAGAATCTAAAATATATGCAGATATTTAAAATCATTTATGATTTGCAATTTTTCCCCATTATATTTCTGGTTGAACTTAATTAAAATACATACAGGCACTTTTCCGGAAATTTGTTAAGCAACACTGATTAAACCAATCAATTTTGTACATACAATCAATATTGTACATATCCTCTGTACATATACATTTGTAATTATGTTCATACAGTGAGGGAAATAAGTATTTGATCACACTGTGATTTTTCAAGATCTCCTACTTAGAAATCATGGAGGGGTCTAGAATTTTCAGTATAGGTGCATTTCCACTGTGAGAGACAGAATCTAAAAATAAAAATGCAGAAATTACATTGTATGACTTTTTAACATTTTATTTGTAAATTACTGTGTGAAATAAGTATTTGATCACTTGCTTTTCAGCCAAATTTCTGACCCTCAAAGACCTGTTATTTTGCTTTACAATAGTCCAGCTACACTCTGCTCATGTTTCAAATTTAGTAGCACTTGTTTGAGGTCACTCGCACTCATAAAGACACCTGTGCACCCCACAATCAGTCAAAAGTCTGAGTAGCAACATGGCCAAAACCAAAGAGCTGTCAAAAGACACAAGAGATGAAATTGTAGACTTTCATAAAGCTGAAACTGCTACGGGGCAATTGCCAAGCAGATTGGTGAAAAAAGAACAACTGTTGGAGCAATTGTCAGAAAATGGAAGAGGCTAATGATGACTGTCAATGTCCCTCGGACTGGGGCCCCACGGAAGATCTCTCCTCGTGGGGTATTAATGATGCCAAGAATGGTCTAGAGTCAGTCCAGAATTATGCGGGAGGAGCTGATCAATGCCGTGAAGAGAGCTAGGACCACTGTTTTCAAGGCTATTATCAGTAATACACTAAGATGTCATGTTTTAAAACCATGCATCGCACGGACGGTTCCCCTGCTTAAGTTAGCCCATGTCAAGACCCGTCTGAAGTTTGCCAGGGACCATCTGGATGATCCAGTGGAGTCATGGGAGAAATTCCTGTGGTCAGATGAGACCAAAGTAAAACTTTTTGGTCTTAACTCCATTCACCGTGTTTGGAGGAAGAAGAATGATGTGTATCATCCCAATAATACCATACCTACAGTGAAGCATGGGGCTGGAAGCATCATTCTCTGTGGTGTTTTTCTGCACAGGGGACAGAATGACTGCACTGTATTAAGGAGAGGATGAACGTGGCCATGTATTGTGAGATATTGGGCAAAAACCTCCTTCCCTCAGTCAGAGCATTAAAGATGGGTCGTAGCTGGGTCTTCCAACATGACAATGACCCAAAGCACACAGCCAGGAAAACCAAGGAGTGGCTTCGTAAGAAGCATATCAAGGTTTTGGAGTGGCCTAGCCGGTCTCCAGACCTATCCAATAGAAAATCTTTGGAGGGAGCTGAAACTCCATGTTATTCAGCGACAGCCCTGAATCCTGACAGATCTAGAGAAGATCTGTATGGTGGAGTGGGCCAAAATCCCTCCTTCAGTGTGTGCAAACCTGGTGAAGAACTACAGGAACCCTTTGACCTTTGTAATTGTTAACAAAGGCTTCTGTACTAAATATTTAAAATGCTTGACTCAAGTGATCAAATACTTATTTCACACAGTAATTTACAAATAAATTGTTAAAAAATCATACAATGTGATTTCTGCATTTTTATTTTTAGATTCTGTCTCTCACAGTGGAAATGCACCAATACTGAAAATTCTAGACCCCTCCATGATTTCTAAGTAGGAGATCTTGAAAAATCACAGTGTGATCAAATACTTATTTCCCTCACTGTATATATCTGCATACTTTTGATTATTAATAGCAACCTGTACATATGTTCATCTATTGTTAATCTCTGTTCATAGCTAATACAACCTGTATATAATGTTCATAGTACATCCATCTGTACATGTTTTTCTATAACTGAACTTTATAACTTATACCTGTATCCTGCACTTGCTGCTATTGCACTCCTGGTTAGACCTAAACTGTCTGCATTTCATTGCCTTTTACTTGTACACCTTGTACCTATTTGTACATGTGTAATGACAATAAAGTTGAATCTAATCTAATCTAATCAATAATTTTCTACATTGTAGTAGCTAATTTTTTACTAATAAATTACTGTGTCATTTGGACAAATATATAAGGACAAACATCTGAAAAGTGTTCATGTACAAACTAAAAAAAGCGTCATAGGATTGACCCCTGAAACACTCTTAAATGAGACAAATGCGTTTTATTTACCTACGATTTATGATAATATTTCGGCTCTAGAAATATGAGAGACGGCCACACCCTAGTTTGCAACAAAACTGCTGAAGTGCTATACAACAAATCTGCAAAATGCTGATAAAATAGAGTAAACAATGACGTCCACACTTGCTATTGACTATTATTTTATTTAGAATTGCTAATATGTTTTGCCTCGATTAAAATAGTTCCACATTATGACTGCACGTCGTTAGCTTTAAGTTGGAAATGGATATTTGACTATGAATAGATTGAGTCAGCAACATAAAAACAATTGCAATGATGCGACAATAAAGAAAACGTCATACAATACAATGAAAAGCAATACTGCCAATAATGCAATAACCAATCATCATTAATCGTCTACGTCGTAATATTACTCGAGCAACAGCTGCTGATCGATTTTATTTTATATAAAATCAATATAAAGCTATATAAACGTACCGAGAGCTCATGTATTAGTTATATTATGAGGTTTGATACTTACTAATAATTTCTGATACGTGACGCAGTTTTATATCAAGATGGCTCCATATATTACTTTCTCTTTGCTCGTGTGGTCATGAACGGAACAGACCATTTTTACCTGGCATTTCCAAGCAGCATTTTCCCTCGGTTTGTTTATATTTGGTTTTATTAATTTAACGTATTATTAATACATAGGAATGTATTTTAAAACACCCATTAAATGTTTGACTATGGGAAAATGTTATATATATAGGCTAAATATAGTGCGTGTACGCTATTCAAATCACGTTGCTGCTTTTTTGTTATTACGTACCCCACGGTTTGTAAATTTACACAGAACTCTCCTGAAATTAATAAAGAGTACTTGTTCATTTTTAAAACTGTTCCAAACTGCATAATCTCCTTATAACCAGCAGAGGGCGTTATTGGTGTTTTAAGTAATCTATCAGATGCTAACAAAAGCAGAGACAGTTGAGCCCCAAATCTCAATTTTGCCTTCATTTATTAATTTTCATGTCATGAAAAGTGCATACAGGTTTGAGTAGGTTGAACAAGGTTGAGTAGAGTAAGTAGGCCAAGTTCATTTTCTTATTTTTGGTAGCACTTTTGGTTGGGGGGAATGCGCGCTCACGCATTCAGTTGCG
The DNA here is from genome assembly GCA_903798195.1 of Danio kyathit. Lineage (NCBI taxonomy): Eukaryota > Metazoa > Chordata > Actinopteri > Cypriniformes > Danionidae > Danio > Danio kyathit. Next base: position 50,530,344 of record LR812533.1, read on the forward strand.
CATTCACGTGCTATCCACCTCACGTGAGTCTGCTTGGAGTGCGCGCTCGAGGAGGGATATTGCAGTTGTTTTTTATTTTTTAAGAGATACAAGGAAGAAACAGCACTGTATTACAATAGGCCTATAAGAAACAATTGCTGCAGAAATATGGTATTGTTCCACTATTTAATAAGCAGATTGGAGCATTTTATACATATGTGCCTCAGAGATCGCAGCTGTTTATAAACGCTTCCACTTTCCAATGAACTGGCTACTTGAAATATTGAATAAATATTGAATATTATGTCTCAATATTTGTAAATGCAGTCTATGTGCTTAGTTTTTATACCCCTGTGGTAATGAGTCTCAATGAAACACCTCCATTAGATGATTAAGAATCCTGTCAATACTTTTGTCCATTATTTAAATTACCTGTTTTTGTTAAACCACATTGGAAGCTAAACCTGGATTTGTTTAGAATGACAACCATTGCACATTCAATTTTTAATAATAATCAAAACAAATATCCAGATTTTGCCAGAGTTCACAAATTCATTCTGTGTGTGTGAAAAGGCCTAATATTGACAGCGTGAGTGCACATACAATTGCTTTACATAAAGACATCTGCAGAAATATATAAATGAAAACACTGCTAGAGGCTTGTTGAGGCATACAAAATACATTTTATTTTTTATTTTCATCCCAAATATAAATAAACATTATCTATATACAGTGCTGAGCATAAATGAGTACACCCTTTTTTTTGAAAATGAATATTTTAATCCATTTATCGGTGAATATCGCCAATAACTTAAACAAAATAGTTTGATAAACAGTTATATAAGAGTTTGCTCACCTAATATCTTTGGGAATAGAAAGTATTTCAATTAAGTTCTAATGGGTTTTTTTTTTAGGATTCTCTTGAATTTTCCTGTTCATTAAAATTTTATTTAAGATTTTTCCCCAACATATTAACGTGGGAGTACTAATTTCTAGACTGTAATCTTCAGTTGTTTTTTGTTAAATTAGTTCCGGTTTTGTCTTTGGTATTGACTAATCTAATGTATACTATGCACAAATATTAATGTAAAAGAGAGATTAAGGGGTGTACTTATTTATGCAGAGCACTGTATATGTACATTCAAATACAGTATAAAAGGTTTTTAAGGGCCATTCACACAGAATGTGTCCGCTTCTAAAAACATGACACAACCCTCAGAGATGGTTTTAAAAATATCCCTCCTGTAAAAGTTATAATTTTTAAAACTTAATATGGTACCCAAGAGTCCATAAACATGTCTTTACATAGAAAAAACAATGGAAAAGAAAATAGGAAATGAAAAAAGTGTTCTGTGTGAATGGCCACACTCCTTAAATGTTTCCATCCCACAGATGGGACACTTTTCAGTACTTATATATATATAAAACGGCTTTTTATTTTGTCTAAACCTGAACATATTTACAAATTATATATATCTTTTTCAAGTAAGAACTCAAAAAATAGGGTGATAGTTCAGGGGTTAAAAATGCGATATTTAATTTGATAATGCTTTGTGTAAAATCAATTCATATTTCAATATCTTATTCATAAAACATTGAAATGGCAACAGACAAGTGTGTCTATAACTTAAGTTGTAGAGCTCTGCCAGATGCAGCATCCAAAACAATTAGTCAATTTAACTAGCATTATTTAGCATGTTATTAGCATGTTTCTAACATTGATTAGCATGTTGTTAGCATGTTTCTAACATTGATTAGCATGATTCCAACAGGAATTAGCATGTAACTATCATCATTGTAGCATGTTGTTAACCTTTTTCTAACATTGATTAGCTTCTTGTTACCATAATTCCAACATGAATTACCATGTTGTTAGCGTGTTTCTAACATGAATTAGCATGTTCTTAGCATGATTTCAACATGAATTACCATGTCATTACTAGTATGTTGTCAACATGATTCTAGCAGGAATTAGCATGTTTATAACATTGATTAGCATGTTTTAGCATGATTTCAACATGAATTAGCATGTTGTTACCATGTCTCTAACATGAATTAGCATATAACTAGCATCATTCTAGCATGAATTAGTGTGTTCTTAGCATGATTCTAGCACAAATTATCATGTTATTAGCATGTTTCTAACATTAATTAGCATATAACTAGCATCATTTTACCATGAATTAGCATGTTGTTAGCATGTTTCAAGCATGAATAAGCATGATTCTAGTATGAATTAGCATGTAACTAGCATGATTTTAGCATGTTGTTAGCATTATTCTAGCATTAGTTAGCATGTTGTTAGCATGATTTTTGTATGAATTAGCATTTTGTTAACGTGATTCTAGCATAAATAAGCACGATTCTAGTATGAATTAGCATGTAACTAGCATGATATTAACATATTGTTAGCATGATTCTAGCATGTTGTTAGCATGTTTCTAACATCAATTAGCATATAACTAACATCATTCTAGCAGGAATTAGCATGATTCTAGTATGAATTAGCATGTAACTAGAATGATTTTAGCATGTTAGCATTATTCTAGCATAAGTTAGCATGTTGTTAGCATGTTTCTTTAATTAGCATAACTAGCATCATTCTAACATGTTGTTAGCATGTTTTTAACATTGACTAGTATGTTGTTAGCATGATTCTAACATGAATTATCAGGTTGTTAGCATGTTTCTAGCATGAATTAGCATGTTGTTAGCATGTGCTAGCATGACTAGCATATTTATAGCAAGATTAGCATTTCAGTAGGATGTTAAAACTATTAGCATGTGTTAGAACTGCTAGTCACAGTCTATGGGATAGTTGCTAGGGTGCTAAAATTGGTTGCTAGGGAGTGGCTAGTAAGTTTAAAGGTCATCAGTGGTTGGCTGCTGGCTAGACTGCGTTGAATCAGGCCAGACTCTAGTCCAGAGGTGGGCAAACTACGGCCCGTGGGCCATATGCGGCCCGCTAAACTCTTTCTTCCGGCCCACGAGGGAGTTTTTAAAATGCTGCTTCTGAGTAACGGTTTGGTTTCAGATTTAGTAAATTAATGATGCAATACAAGTGAACGCCATTTGATGGCAGTATTGCACGGGGTACAGTTAGCACAACCAGTAAAATTAGAACGAACACACTCTCGGATATTAAAATGCACTCAACCGTTAATGACTGAAAATGTGTCAGGCAAAAAAAAGAAAAATTTACCCTGAATGTCGTGTGTTTAAGGAAGAATGGACAACAAAATACTTCTTCACCAATATCAGACAGAAAGCGGTATGTCTAATATGCCAAGAAAGTATTGCTGTTTTTAAAGACTACAACCTAAGTCGGCATTTTTCACGCAAACATTCAAATTATTTTTTATGTGTTAATGAGATTTTTTCTATCAGACAATATCTTTTCTATTCTCCACTGTAAAAATCATTACATTATTATTATTATATTTTATAAGGGATTATTTTATTGTTTTATGATGATTGATAAGTAAATATAAATAGCAGTGCAAATTAATTTGACTTGTAAATATGACTCAATAATTACTTTAAAAAAAATGTGTGTTAATGTGACACGTTTCTGTCCGATATTACATGTTCCATGCATACTGCCACTATAAATGAAAGTTATTTTTTGAAAGGTTTGACATGTGGCCCTTCACTTGGTTTGCAAAACTTGATGTGGCCCTCGGGTCTAAAAAGTTCACCCACCACTGCTCTAGTCTGTAGGACAGTCTGATGCAGAGTTATGAGCTCAAAAAGGTTGATCCAAATAATGCAATAATTTCATATATTAAATATTCTAACAGATTGACGCAACAAATTAAAAGGTTAAGAAACAGAAGAGAATGGGGAAAACGGCATGTTGAATTGATATGTTAATAGTGTTGCTGAATCACAACCCTGACAATGGTGTACATAAACAAAAAACACATAGCCAAAATTACTTACAAATTTTGGCTTGTCGGATAGTGGCAAAAATACAATATTGTGTATCTTTAAAAAGGCACTTTAAAGTGAATCGTGGGATGTGATTTACTATGGTCCACAGTTTACTGGCATGTGCCCTATTAGGTTGTTGCTAGATCGGATACGTTTGCGGCTGGAGGTTAACGAGAATTATTTATGTTATTTATGAAATTTCCGATTTATTGTACTTTATTAACGTCTACCCCCACTTCAACCCTAAACCCAACCGTCACAGAAGCGTAAAAACAGTAGTTATAGCGAGTATTATTTATCTTATCTATTAAATTACCCAATAAATTGTATTTTTTAACCCCTACCCCCACCCCAACCCTAAACCCAACCGTCACAGTACTGTAAAAATATTAATTATTGTTATACAGTGTCATAAAAAAATGCTGCTATATTAATGTGCATATCGCACTTCCCGCCGGCCGCGTATCCGATCTAGACTTTACCGCCCTATTATTGAACGCACAAAAAAGGCCAGTTTACAATGGCAGATTTTCCATGTCAGAGTGGAAAATTGGAGGGGGAGACGGGAGAGGGAAATATAGAGGGGAGGGGGGTGGGCTAAGGGAACATGAGGAGGAATGGAAATCGGAAAGTTCGACATATGGAGGAGGGAGGGAGGATGGAAGAGTGGGGTATTTGTAAAGGTGGGAAGAATTGTTGAGGAAAAGAGATGGTAGGGAGAAGGCTGTGGAGGGAGGAAGTGGTGAGGAGATGGCTGTGAATGGAGGAGGTGGTGGAGAGAAAGCAGTGAATCTAGGAGGTGGTGGAGAGAAAGCAGTGAATCTAGAAGGTGGTGGAGAGAAAGCAGTGAATCTAGGAGGTGGTGGAGAGAAAGCAGTGAATCTAGAAGGTGGTGGAGAGAAAGCAGTGAATCTAGGAGGTGGTGGAGAGAAAGCAGTGAAGTGAGGAGGTGGTGGAGAGAAAGCAGTGAAGTGAGGAGGTGGTGGAGAGAAAGCAGTGAATCTAGAAGGTGGTGGAGAGAAAGCAGTGAATCTAGGAGGTGGTGAAGTGAAAGCAGTGAAGTGAGGAGGTGGTGGAGAGAAAGCAGTGAATCTAGGAGGTGGTGAAGAGAAAGCAGTGAAGTGAGGAGGTCGTGAGTAAAGGTAGTTTTGAAAGGAGAAGGGGTTGGTGCAGTTTCTGAAGGAAGAAATAGGTTCTAAGGGGAAGATGTCCTGAAGCTCAGTCTGTCTAAATGTGCTTATTGGAAAGTTCAGCTTATAGTCAAGTGAAGTTGACGGTTTTCTCCAACCCTTGGAAATCCTAAAATGAAATAAACAAACAGTCAATAATATAAATGTAGACATTAATTTGAAATTGAAATTATGGCATAATAAATACTTCAGTGCAGATAAATTCGAAACATAGGGGTCCATTTTTACTAAAGACATTGCATCAGCTGTTTTAAAATGGGCAGAACTAAACACAACTTAATGTACATTGCAGACACTAAAAACAAACTAAATACTTGTATTAAGCCTCATTCACACTAGCAGCAATTCACCGGCAGTAATTCTTCCCAACTTTTGTAAGTCCTGTGTTCTTTTCTTTGCAGGCCTCATTCCGTTTTCGGTAAACAGTAGAATGATGTGCTTTACCAAAAAGCTCTATCTTGGTCTTATCTGTCCACAAGATGTTTTCCCAGAAGGATTTTGCCTAAGTTGGCTCGCGTGCCAACTGTGTTATCATGAACCATATAGCTGCGCATGAACGCACCGAAAGGACGAAAGTCAACTGAAATGAGAGCCGCATTTTGCACCTGAGGGGGTCAGTAGTCTGTTTTCTCGTTCCACAAAGGGAAACCGAATTACCGACATGCACAAACAAAGCGTAATTAAAGCAACATTAAGTACCATTATCACAGTATTTGTCACTCACCACTCGCTCATTCAAATATGTCTGATAATCTAATAATCCATATTGTTTGCAAATATTTGAGAAATGTGAAATTACAGCTGGCCATTTTGTGATCCTTCTTGGCTTGATTTGATCACTTGCACCACTTCACATCACACTTGAGTTTTGATTTGTTGCTGAATAACCAGTCAGAGCGCTCTCTTCAGTCGACGGTTCAACGGCAATTCTACATGCTGAATTGGGCCAACGAGCTCTGACATTAACCTAACGGCCAACTGTCAGCTTGGTGTGTCCCAGCCATTAAAGTCACTGATCTTTTTTAAAAACTTGACTGCTCATTGGGGGTTTATAAAATAATATACTGTAAGTGTGTACAGTAATTCACTACCTGGCAGTAGATGAGAAGCAGTTTCTCTTTAAACAGTTCATAAAGCCATATACAAAAACAGTTACATTCATTAATTTACTATTGTACTATAGTAATGTACAGTTCTCAGTAATGTACTCTACTAATGTACAGTTATGTTTGTTAACCTTTTGGCATTATACTGTATGACTTTACTGAACATGTATTTTTTTGTTAGCTATACAAAAACATTTTATTTAAACAATCCAAACAAGACAAGGATGATTCCTTTTAGTTTTAAATTTCTGTAAGGATATCTTTGTTTTATTTAAACAGCTGTAATGCAAGTTATGTAAAAATAAAAACAGCCATGTGCTTAAAGGTGCAGTGGGTGATTGTCTTCAGAAACATTTTTTGTTGTGCTGGTTGAAAGTCTCTTCCCATTCCAATAGTAATGATTAAAGTAAATGATCTAAATGTATATATATGTATTTTTATATTCTGGGTATGGCATAAAACTAAAAAAATGTTCATCCATTTAAAATTTGTCAGGCCAATAATTCCCATAATTCTGATAAGTAGCCCAAACGGTCTGTCAACAAATGTAGATTTGTACATCTGCGCATCTCTGGTCACGCAGATCTGCCGTTTTCGTGGTCACGTGCGCCACTGTCACGTTGACACGAGTGACCGGTAACAACAAATGCTGAATCAAAACTTTTTAAAATCCTGAATCAATATTGGAGTTAGTTTTGCACGCTGGAGGAAGGACGAAGTATTTCTGTTACACAGGTAATGTTCTGTTTTAAAACTAGCTTAGTCATGCAAAGCTGATTTTGTTGTTACAAATGAGTTATGTGCACAGAAATGTTGTTCAGCCACTGAAATCTTCCAGTGAAAAATTGATGTGACGATTTTCAGTTTCATTAGGTCCTTTTAAAGCATCGATAATGTAGATTTATATTTAGTTTAACAACAAAACATCAGTAAATATTGCTAGCCTGCTTTACTGAGCTGAAGTTGGTGTTATATTCACATTGGTTCAGTTTTGAACAATGACAACCTGTGACGCGCTCCCTATATTGTTTACAGCTTCTCTGAATATTCGCTCTGATAAGCATGTAAGTATGGCTTAGTAATAAGTGTAATTCCTGCAACCCGCCGGCCAACCCCTAAGCAGTAGTCAGTAGTCGCTTTAGGACAAATCACGTGAGAGAGTGAGACCAGCAATCCTTGCATGCATGAAATATTGCACATTATGACAAGTTCTGCTTGCTAACTACACAACTGAAAACATGCTAGATATAATAGTTTTTCGTTCAGAATTGTAGTATTATAAAGTACTATAAAGTTTTCTAACTGGCGAATGACATGATCTAGTGGGTCTCTGTCATCTTTAATATGTGCGTTCGCGTGATTTCAGGAGGCGTGGTTTTGGACGGCAGGGGAGGGATTGTGTTTCAAACATATTATTCTAACCAGTTAGCATTTAGGCAGATCACCTACTGCACCTTTAAAGCTTTGTTAAAGAAAATCGAATGTGGCCTTTTGTTTATAACTCCTTTGTAGTTTTTCTAAAGGTCCAGATGCTTCTTCAAACGATAGCACTCAGTATGTCCTAAAATCTGTTGATTCTTTGTTTAAAGGGAATCACAAACTAAAACACTGAATTACTGCCATTTACGTCATATTTTCATTTTGCAAGATCCTCTACTCAATATTAGAGCCACTTTTTATTGCGGCAGAAGAAACTTCTCATCATAAATAATAATTTCATGTTTAGGACATTGAAGTACACAGAGAAATGGAATTTCAGATGGAAAAAGTGTGTCTTGTTATCATTGATTTCTCATTAAAATCATTATTTTCCTATTCAATAGAACGCTTGAGCACAGTACTCTGTAGCTGCCTTTTTTGACTTTATGAGGAATCCACGCACACAATCTCTCATGCACATTTGTGGTTACAGTCAATTCTTAAAAATGTAGGCATAACTATATTTTTGTTAGCTAAATGAATTTCACATACAAAATGAGAAGTATTCATTTGAAATTTTTAGTACTTACAGTAGAACTTCTAGTTTATAATGTGGAGAGTTGAGTAGAGCAGTGAGCAATTCACATCCTGTGTCTCCAAGTCTATTCCGAGTCATATCCAGTTCTCTCAAGTGTGAAGGGTTTGATATCAGAGCCGCAGCCAGAGCAGCACAACTTTCATTTTTGAGACCACAGTTACTCAGCCTGTACAGAACAAAGAAACTGTTGTTGAGGACCAAAATGTGCAATATTGCTGCAGCTAGTGGATGCGGAAATACTACTTCATTTGTCAGTAAATATTGTATACGATTACATTTTAAATGTTACAATATTTCATTTATAAATGAAGTTTTTGCTTCTTATACTTATATACAAGCTTCATATGTTATGCTCAATGTTTAAATAAAAAAAGCCCCTATTATGCATTATAAAAGGTCATATTTTGGTTTTGGTGGTCTCCAACAACAGTCTGATATGCATGCAAGGTCAAAAAACACTTTCATTGTCTTATAATATATATTTATTTTTACCTACTTATCCCAAAGACTCCCATATGAATCGTTCAACGATTCATTTGTTCCCAAACCCCTCTTTAGCACGATGCTAATCTGCGCTGATTAATCCAATGACTCAGTCTGTTGTGATTGGTCAACTTGCTTCAGCACGAGACGGAGAGAAACGCCCACCATGGTTATGAAATAGCCAGAGTAATGTTAGCCCAATGCAGGAATGCATTAAAGCAATGCAGTTAAACACCAGCATATTACTCTACTCTTAACCGTAACCCCAAGTAATAACAACGACACATATTTAGTATTAATCCACACAGGGGCAAAAGTTGAACTATTTTGAAAATTGACCGCGCCGCGTGTGTATGAACAGCTGATGTGTCATGGTTGTGGATTTTGGGGGAAAAGGAATAGGTTACTAAGTCGCGCGACTTACATTTTGCCTGTAGGTATTTATATTCTTCAGAAACACTAGGTAAGTGGGTGAGCGCCGCTTTTTGTATTTTTGTTTATTATTTCAGGGAGTTTATGTTATTGGCGTCGCATATGCCGAAGTTCTTGGTTTCTTTTTCACATTTTAAATTTCATTAGTAAGTTTAGAGGGGATCTTGTGTTCTAGTTTAGGTGGTTTTTGGTTTTGTTCAGTTCTTTGTTTTGGCGCCATTCTAGTTCCTTTTCCCCTAGAACTTTTGGTTTGATTATAATATTTCTGTTTGTCTTTTTTTATGCATTGTACAAAGTGCACACATGCCTCTCTTTTGTTGGCTTCATCTCTCTTTTCCTCCTAGAGGAATAAACTAATTAATTGCTGAATTTGTGTTCTTGTGTATTTTTCATCCATTCACTCCAGTAATAATCTAATATTCTAAATGTTACGTTTATTCTCCTTAGACAACTTATTAAATCGTAACACACACACATTCGTGGAGGGAAGCACTAATATAACTGGCAAGTGGAAGATGTTATAGTAAATGCAGCTGTAAAATGTTTTGAGCTTAACCACTTCCAGAGGAGCTAGTAGCAAAAGTATTCAATCAGATTGTTTTCATAGTGTAAACAACACTCATAAAGCACACCAAAACACATAATTTATACTTCACTGCATTGTACCAAAACAGATTATGATCATCTTCACAAATGCCTTCTGATTAATTTTCACTCGCTTGCTTTCTCAATTATATTTGTGTAAAATTGTTTCATTTAATACTTGTGCAACAGTTACTAACAATTGTAAACTCTAGAGGTAAATAAATAATATTTGGTACAGTGTATTTTATTACTCTGCTTTAGACTATCAGAGAGGTGTCTTACCTCAGTATCTCCAATTTACAGTCGGGATTCTTGAGTTCAGTGAAGAGACTCTTGACTCCACAATCTTGTAGATTATTATCGGATAGATCCAGCACTCTTAGGGGTTCAGGGTTTAATCTCAGAGCTGAAGCAAGAGCAGCACAGCCTACAGCTGTGATTTCACACCTGTTCAACCTGTAGAAAACAATGACACGCTCTTCACTCTTTAAGTCTGGCTTTTTTAGATATACTATCAATGTCTGATGCGGAAAAGCTTATTCATGCTTTCATGACCTCTCGATTAGATTATTATAACGCATTACTAGGCGGTTGCCCTGTTGTCCTAATTAACAAACTTCAGCTAGTTCAAAATGCAGATGCTAGAGTGCTTTCTAGAACAAAGAATTATGATCATATTACTCCAGTGCTTTCATCATTGCATTGGCTCCCTATTAAATATCGTATAAATGTAAAACTTTTCTTGACCACCTACAAAGCTCTGAACAGCTTAGCTCCCCAGTATTTGAGGGAGCTCCTGGTGTATTATAGCCCCTCAAGTCTTCTACACTCAATTAATTCTGGACAATTGATTATTCCCAGAATATCAAAATCAACTGTAAGTGGTAGATCTTTCTCATATCTGGCACCTAAACTCTGGAACAGCCTTCCTAGCACAGTTCGGGAAGCAGACACACTCTGTCAGTTTAAAATTAAAGACACATCTCTTTGCATTAGCATACACATAAAACACAAATGCTTTTAAAATCCAAATCCTCTAAAGCAGTGGTCACCAAACTTGTTCCTGGAGGGCCGGTGTCCTGCAGATTTTAGCTCCAACCCTAATCAAACACACCTGAACAAGCTAATCAAGGTATACTTGAAATATCCAGGCAGGTGTGTTAAGGCAAGTTGGAGCTAAACCCTGCAGGGACACCGGCCCTCCAGGACTGAGATTGGTGACCCCTGCTCTAAAGGATTGTTAGTCTGCATTATTTAGTGCAACCGGAGCCTGGAACACTTCCCAAAAGACTTTATAATTCGAATGGCATCTGCGCTTAAGTTAGTCTTTTTTTATTATTCCTGAGGTTTCCATAATCCTGGACCAGGCCGTATCCTGAGCAGCTGCTGTGGTGGTCATGGAGGAGTGGTGAGCATGAGACTGATTCCTGTAAGACCCCAGTGACAGACGACTCTTCGCATTGATCCTGAAGGCCCAGCCTGTACACCAGCCGGTGACCACTCCCACCTGCAGCTTCTCCACGATGGACATCCAGTGTTCTCCAGCGTCCAGTGCCTAGACTGCAGCTCTGCACATGAAGTTTGGCCAGAGGAGAAATGATCGTGCCCAACTGAGCCTGGTCTGAGATTTTTTTTCTTTCACTTTTGTCAATTGGTGAAGTTTGTTCCTCGCCACTGGCTTGCATGGTTCGGGATCTGTAGAGCTGTGCATCGATGGATTTGCTCTTCAGTGTTTGGACTCTCAGTAGTGAAAATTAACCCACACTGAACTGAACTAAATCAAACTTCAACTCTGAAAACTGGACTGACACAGTTTCAATTTACTATAATCTTCTATGTGAAGCTGCTTTGACACAATCTACATTGTAAAAGCGCTATAGAAATAAATATGAATTGAATTGACTCTGTCAGATCACAACACACAGGTCTATCTATCTTTCTACTTTTCTAAACCACATTTCCTTCATGTTTGTGGGGGATGGTCGGGGTTGCTTTTTGTTGCAATGCAAACAGATGATGATTGCTGCCATGTGCACAGTATTGGAAAGTGGTTCTTAAAGGGGTAAATCATAATAAAGTGGAATTTCATAAAGATTCATTTTGCTTTATTGCAAATCAGTAGCAAGTCTTTCACAACACTCTACTGGGCCACAACTTGGTGGTTGGGGACCCCTGTGTTACGGCTTAGTCTTGTGTCAACAGTGTAGTGAACATGCATTCCAATATCAATTTATTGTGGGAACTCACTCTCTGACATTAAAACTGATGGAGGGATTGCTATATTTTGGTGAACTAACACAGACAATAATCCCCCCACAATCTTATAGGGATTCTAGGAATTTTACACCTTCTAAGGGATCTAAAGTGCCAAAGGTACAGTATTCTGGTAATGGTTTGGAAATGGAGTACATGTTTAAGAAATAAGGGACTCTGTGTGTGCCGGATATAAACTTTTTAAACAAGCGTGCCTTGTGATAAACACCCTCCATTCTGAGGTTACTCCTAATCAACAAACTAATTGTTGTTCTACTGTATGTTATCTGTGTCAAGTGTAACGCCAATAGGACAAAGTTTTCTGAGCTATCTCAAACAGATCAGAACAAACGTTCAGGGCCCGGTTGCATGAAAGCCCTTCTTGTCGTGTCATGCCGTTTGTGCACACTAGTGGCGCCACTTGGTGTCTGTCCACGGCAAATAGAAAAGAATATGACATGCTGCGGAGGTGCCTTTTGTGGTGAAAACGGTTTGCCAGATGTTATTGAAACTGGCAAAACTGACTTGATCTAGTGTTATATAAGGTTGTCTGTCGTCATCAGGATTCACGCATTCATGACTGAAAGAGGCGTGGCTTTGGGCGGACTAGGAGATCACCTACTGCACCTTTAAGTAAACAAAAAAAAAATTATATATATATATATTAGTGCTGGGCCGTTAACGTGCTGCGTTAACGCGAGACTATTATCGCGCGATAAAAAAAATATCGCCGTTAATCTATTCTCAAAGTTGGGTTGGGAGCTGGGTCTATTTTACGCAAGTTATGATGGCTTTCACCTTGATATATTACCGCGGATGTATACCTGACTGGTGAGCCGTCTGCTCTTTTGAATCAAATCAGCAGAGACTCTAACTGCAGCTTGGCAGTTTCACTTTTCATTTATTCCTTCGTGACAAACTGGGGTATTAGACGCAACTACGGAGTAAGGACAGGTGAGAGAGTTTTGGAATTTAATGACGCATGCCAAATGGTAAGAAAAAAAACTTCCGCATTTCACGATGTGTGTGTGTTTGTTTGTGTTTGTGTATGTGTGTGTGCCGTCCTTTCTGACAGCCGCGTGTGGACCTTGTCGGAAAATATGGCGAAAGGTCCTAAAGACCGCGGTGTTTACTTCAATAATGCCACTAATATCTGCATACTCTACGTTTTAATTCCATTTCAGTGATGACTTTAGTCAGATTAAGCTCATCAGAATTCGCTGTTTGGAGCTTATGTATGCCTACAATTCAACATTCATGTTTAACTGAATAAACAGTTAGTAAACACAAGTACATCTTATTGAACATCATTTATTTTCATCACCAATTATCATAGTAGAACAGTTTCTCAAGCAGTTTGTGATGCATTTTGGAAACATTTTGGAGATGAGACCCTGGTCTAATGCGACACCCGGCTTGAGAAACCTGTTCTCAAAGACTTATTATTTGGGTAACACACATATTCTGAATACCTTCGGCAGAATTCAAATGAGCCATTTTGATCTAGATTAATCTAGATTAATTTCGAAATTAATCTAGATTAATCTAGATTAAAAAAATGAATCTATGCCCACCTATAATATGTATATATATATATATATATATATATATATATATATATATATATATATATATATATATATATATATATATATATATATTTTAGTACACCAGTTTATTCATTGCCAATCTTAGCTAATCACGTTCCTTCTTTCTGGAGTTGTTTTTGATCAGTAACATCTAGGGAATACTTAAATAATTACGGGGGAATATTTAATGATAGCATTAAATTGCTTAAGTTGTCCCTTAGGTTTTTCTTGCAACAAAAGTTTCACTAAGGGTTTATAATTCTATAAATCTTATAATTCTGTAGCGCTTTTTTTTTTTACAATGTAGATTGTGTCAAAGCAGTTTAACATAGATTAAGTTCCAGTAAATTGAAACTGCTTCAGTCCAGTTCTCACAGTTGAATTTCAGTTCAGTGTAATGTAAGCATGATTCTGAAAGCCAAAACATTGAAGAGCAACTTCACTGATGCGTAGCACCACTAGTCCCAAATCAAGCAATGTAACACGATGTGCAACATGAGCTATTTTACCCAGCTAAAAATATTCTCTAAATGGTGTTTTTGCATTTATCGGTTCTGTCAGCTTATTGTCTACAAACTCTCATGGCCATGAGAAAGTTTATACAGCCACAGAATCGCGACACTGGTAGCAGAAAATTGTACTTATAAACCACATGGTGGAGCTGTGAGTGAAAAAGTTACATAGTGTTGCTTAATTTAATAATTCTTAAAAATAAATTGTCTTGAGTACCAGACTGTGTGCAATTATCACCTGAGTATCTCCAGGTTACCGAAAGAAGAGAAGAGAGCTGTTGCACCAAAATCTTGGAGAATATTCTCAGACAGATCCAGATCTCTCAGGTTTTCAGGGTTTAATCTTAGAGCTGAAGCCAAAGCAGTACAACCTACACCTGTGATTCCACAACCACTCAACCTGTAGAGAACAATGACAAACTCTCTCAGTATTGTCAAAATGTGAATGTGTTAAGACTTTAGCTATGGGTAAATGACTAGGATTAACAAAGGGCAGTAAATGGTCAAACAACTTGCTCTACAAACCATTTGATTATGAGAATATGTTAAAATTGACATAATACAATAACAAAATTATAGTTTACAACATTATGCAGCATAACCAGTTCATTTGTAAGGCTAAAAATCAATACAAGTGAATGTGACCAGAAATCTCGACACATCTGATTACAGTTGCCACACCACCCTTGTGTGTAAAATAAAGTGGATGTTGTAATCTTTTTTTTTCCTCTGGAGAAAGTCTTATTTGCTTTATTTCGGCAAGAATAAAAGCCGTTTTAAATTTTTGAATCATTTTAAGGTAAATATTATTAGCCCCTTAAGCAATATATATTTTTTGATAGTCTACAGAACAAACCACTGTTATACAATGACTTACCTAATTAACCTAGTTAAGCCTTTAAATGTCAGTTTAAGCTGTATAGAAGTGTCTTGAAAAATATCTAGTAAAATATTATTTACTGTCATCATGGCAAAGATAAAATAAATCAGTTATTAGAAATGAGTTATTAAAACTATTATGTTTAGAAATGTGTTAAAAGAAATCTTCTCTCTGTTAAACAGAAATTGGGGAAAAAATATTCAGGAGGGCGAATAATTCTAAAATATGTTCAATCTGACAGTATTTGAATGTTAGAGATTGCACTGGGCACATGTGACACCGATCTTCTCACAAAACTCAAAGTCATCCAACATTGTAAACATTGGGCTCCGACCATGAACAATATAATTTATTCAAAGAGAAATCAACCAGGATGATTGACACCCAGCCAATGCTCTTGTCCTATAGAGGAAGTGCGGTAAATAAAGCTCGACCAGACGTATTGTCGGCCATCTTTGTTGGACTGGCCTTTCTGCTGACCTTGAGGAGAGTTTGACTGACAGCTCCTCCAGAGGGTCTGAGGAGCACAACTGACCTTTGACACCGCCCCCTTCGCAGTCAGAGTTTCCCAGCCCCGCCCCTTCCCACCCACCCTATTAGAATGCAAATGAGGTGTTCGTTGACTTCTGGCTGTTTGGTTGAGCCAACATGTGTTTACGTTTGACAGTGAACTATGTGACAATGGTCTCTATCAAAACACAGTTGAAGGCAGAATTATTAGCCCCTAATAGCTGATTTCTTTTATCTTCGCCATGATGACAGTAAATAATATTTTACTATATTTTTTTCAGGATACTAGTATTCAGCTTAAAGTGACATTTTAAAGGCTTAACTAGGTTAATTAGGCAAGTCATTGTATAACCATGTTTTGTTCTGTAGACTATCCTAAACAAATATTGCTTAAGAGGGCTAATAATATTGACCTTAAAATGGCTTTAAAAAATTTTTTAAAACTGCTTTTATTCTTGCCGAAATAAAACAAATAAGACTTTCTCCAGAAGAAAAAATATTATAGGAAATACTGTGAAAAATTCCTTGCTTAAATAAAAAGCTTGCATTTGAAAGAAGATAATAACTGTATCAAAATGCTGTTGAATCATTGCTGAGAGATACTGAGAGGCCCGGCTATCCCACACCACCCCTATTTACATATTTAGATTCACTTCATACTCATTTACATTATGCAAATGAGGCATTCAACTCCATTAGCTCTGCTGTAACAACACAGGAGGCTTAAGACAGCTTTATAGTTTCACAGGGACATTTATGAGCTAAAATTAAATTAACTGTTGACAGTGCTGACTGATAGCAACCTGTTGAGATATTGTCTCCAACCATTTTAATTTAATACAGAAGTATAAATCAATGAATAAGATGTCACCTGCTGCTCAAAACATTCAATTTCTATCAGCATGTACAGTCGATAGGAAAAGTAAAATATATGGTGTGTGTGTGTGTGCATGCACCTATACTGTATATATAAATATATATATATTTTTTAAATGTATAAATATTTTATATAGTATGCAATAATAAGTAATAATTTTAGTAAGTATAATGTTATATCTATCTATCTATCTATCTATCTATCTATCTATCTATCTATCTATCTATCTATCTATCTATCTATCTATCTATCTATCTATCTATCTATCTATCCATCCATCCATCCATCCATCCATCTATCTATCTCTTTCAATCCATCTATCTATACATCTATCCATCCATCCTTCTATCTATCCACTTATCTATCAATCCATCCATCCATCCATCCATCCATCCACCTATCTGTCTATCCATCCATCTGTCATTCCATCTATATATCTGTCTATCTGTCAATCCATCTTTCTACTGTATACATTTATCCATCCATCCGTCTATCCATCCATCTTATCTATCTAGCAATTCATCCATCTGTCCGTCCGTACATCCATTCATCCATCCATCCATGAATATAGACAATATATTTTCGTTAAAAGCAAGTGTTCATGTCAATGAAAGTGTCAGTGTCATCAAGATGAAAAGTCCTGCCACCATTGTTCATGAACAAGATAGTGAAATGGCTTTGTCATGTTTTTATTATGACACTTTACTCTGTACATTTTTTCCAATGCAATAAAGTCAGATTTTGGCGACACGTCCTGAAAATGCTCAAGACAGCACTATATACTATTTGCACAGCCATTTGAAATCTACAGTAAAGTTAGACATCACTGCATTTAGTGAGGTATCTGAGTACAAGACACTGAATATGTATGTTTCACATTTTTACTGCATTTGCTCTTTAAAATTCTAATTTATTCACAGCATTGTGCAAAAGAATAAATACACCCTTATTCACAACAAACATAAACTCCCTTTGGGTAGAGCTGTGCACAACTGTAAACTATATTGCAGTACATATTGGAACTGAACCTACAACATACACAGGTCTGTAAATCAGTCATGAAATTGTTCATATTAGAAGACATTTTCAGGAAGAAAAAAAAGATTTAAAAAGATTTTATAAAATTAGCTTGACAGACTTGGACAACTAGTTCAACATTTGTGTATGTGATGACTCAAGTAATGAAGTGAGGACTGTTAGTTTAATTTGGAATGACTATTCAGCATCCACAAGTTTAGTTCATTTTGACTGACATGACATAGGGAAATGATAATGTTATAAAACAGCAGAGAGTTGTATGAAAGCAATTGATGCATGTCCAAAAGCATTCGCAATTTGTTTTAAGGAATGAGAAACTGCTACTATTATGTGCACAAATTACTAATTGCTTTGAGAAATGCATTAACTGTTGTGCAAATATAAATAGTGTTGTGAGAAATGCACCAAAGCATCTGAGAAAAACTGCAAATCATTTAAAAAGTTATAATCATTAAGATAAGAGTGTGGCCAGCTAACATCTTTAGAAACAGATAATACACTTAAATAATAAAAAAAAAAAATTGCAATAAAACGAATGATAAAAAATAAAATGAATAAATAAAAAAACTAATTCCCACACCACAAAACTTCAGCTAAAAGTAATTTATTTTTTACAGTTCTCTTGATTTTTCCTCTTTGTTTTTATTTATTTTTTTACTTTGTTTTTTTTTTTTCTTTTCTTTTATTTATTATTTTTCCTCAAACATATTTACTTGGGTGTACTAATCTTTCCACTGTGATCTTACGTTATTTTGTTCATAATTACAGTGTTTGCTTTGGTACTAATATAATGCATATACACAAACATCCCATAGCATCCCATAGAAAAAATGACTTTTACTCATGTATGCTGAACACTGTTTGTGTAAGTAAATAAATACATGTTGATATATGTACACACCCACACATACATATTTACAAAAATGACTAATATTAAATTACTTATATTAAATTATCATAATTTAGCCCAGTAGTGGGTTGCAGCTGGAAGAGCATCGCTGTGTAAAACATATGCTGGATAAGTTGGCGGTTCATTCAGCTGTGGCAACCCCTGATGAGTAAGGGGACTAAGCCGAAGGAAAATAAAATCATAATTTAGCAAAACAATATATTCGAACATCTTAAAACATTTTGTTTGTTTGTTTTAAAAGGAATCTTACAAAATAAATCTTCCTTATCACTTTCTAGTGTGTTTCTTTTTTCAGAAACATGCTAAATACATTGCGTGGAGTCTATATTTCTCTCTCTCACACACACACACACACACACACACACACACACAGACAGCAGCAGTAGCGTCTGTAGGTTAGAGATATAGGGTGACACTCGAACCCCCAAACACATTTAGGTCTGACGACGTGATTAATGAGTCTGCTGTGCTTTTTAGCTCGCATTAACCCTCCCGAGCGACCCACTCCATCTGGAGACCACAAGATCACTCTCTCTCTTTTTCTCTCTCTTTGCATGTGTGCATGCGTGCCTATCACACAGCAGTTTTTGTCAAGACATGCTCAGCAAGCAAACACACAGATATGCTGGACATGCATACATAAACACACACGACCATTAGCACATCAAAAGGAAAACTACAAGCTCCATCAGCAGCCTGTTTCTTCAGGGCCTTCTTAATATCCAGATTTTTGACCGGGCTGCACTCTGCGCTCTAATTCTTGAAAGCAGGCTGTTATAGCGTGAAATGACTCTGTGGAGGATTTTTCATGAACTAAGAGAATTTTATCAGCCACGCTGCAAAAAAAGAGACGTTTTGAAGGCATAAATACAGATTAAGTATGTTTTGAAAATGCCATTTCCATTTTTGGTGACACTTTATTATGATTATTATAAACTGAACACTATGAATTATTTATTTGTTCATTCGTCATTTCTAAGCATTAACTACAGTATGTATTTAATTATTAATTGAAATTTTAATTAAACTTAATGTAACACTTTGATGGTCCATTAGTTAATGTATTTACTAACACAAACAAACAATTAGTAATACATTTATTACAGTATAAATTCATCTTTGTTAATGTTATTTAAAGGTGCCCTATAATGAAAATCTGGATATACCAACTGGCATAGTAGGATGATAAGAGATCAGTATATGGAAATGGACATACCGTGAGCCTCAGACACCACTGTTTCCTCATTCTCATTTAAATTCCACAAGTGTAAAACCCTGATGGGCAACGGCTCAATCAGAGGACAAAACAAACTGTGACAAGACTCAAGGGCAATGCCCTTCGCATTTGCATGTATGACTACTTTAGGTCGTTCATCCGGACCTGACGAGCTCATCAAGAGAACACACACTCATATGTTGCTCACAGATAATTAATATGCATGCCTCAGATTGCGTTTGATAAGCAACAATGTTTTTTAATGAGAAAACAATGATAGTTTCCCTTCCTTTGTTATTTTAGAGCTTATATTTAACTTACTAAATATGTGGGAGTTTTATTTTGAAAAAGCCATCGCAGATTGTTTACTGTCCATTACCGAGCAACAACTGCACCAGGCATGTGCGTCAGGATGCAAAATTTAAGATTTACATATTATACATTTATTCAGCTCCACTCAGAAGGGGCATAAGGTATGTTTAATAGTATCTTTTGTCAATTTATCGTGTTTATTGTGAACTTTGAAGGATATGTTTCATATTGGTCTGAGCAAGAATATTTATCAATCAGCAAAACACAAACAAAACGGCATCCCTTCAGTGCACTCACTTATTTCCATTCAGTCCTTCAAGTGGACTATATTAGTGGACTAGTGTCAGCTATTAGTTACTAGTTAATTAGGTAAAGTTATTAGTAACTAATAAAGTCATAGTCAACTTCTCTGAATTTGATTACAATGCAATAATGTGTGAAAAGCCCTATACAGATAAGCTTGAACTGAATAATGTAGGGAATAGTGAATGAGTGTAGGGGGTGAGTTCGGATCCAGCATCAGACTTACATTTAGTGACGACGCCCTCCAGGTGAATGATATTGGGATGGTCAAACTGGCCAATCACACTGGCCTCGCTCAGGAAGTCCAGCCTCTGCTGTTCAGTAAACCCCGCCTTCAGCGTCTTTATAGCCACACAGATCTCTCTCTTCCCTGGCAGCTTCAGACGGCCACTGCACACCTCCCCAAACTCACCTATACACACACCAAACACGTGTTTACATGCATATTTTCACTTATTTATGTACCGTCATGCCCAAAATTATTCATACTCCATGTTACTTTTATTCAACCAGCAAGTTTTTGACTGAAAATGACCAGAAAGGCTTCTCCCAAAAGATAATAGGATGGTGTGCAGGATTCATCATTGAGGGAAAAAAATATTTCTCAGCATTTATTTACATTTGAACAAAAACTTTAAGTCAGAATTTGCCAGGTGTATGAATAATTTGAGGCTTGACTGTAAATATATATACATTTTCCTTATTGTTAAAAGTTAAAAGATGTTTTAAAGTTTGAGAGTTTTAAGTTTGAATTTATTTTAAGTAGAGATGCACTGATATGGGATTTTTGACCGATAAGTCTTTAGATATGGAGGCCAATAGCAGATATATTAGCCAATAAATGTACAGTCAAGCCCGAAATTATTCATACGCCTGGCAAATTCTAACTTGAAGTTACTTATATTCAACCTGCAAGATTTTAACCAGAAATTACTAGAAACGCTTCTTCCAAAAGATAATAAGACAATGTACAAAAAAAAAAAAAATAAATAAAATATACATATATACATATATATACATATATATACATATATATACATATTTCAGCTTTTATTTACATTTGCAAAAAACTTTAAAATCAGAATTTGCCAGGGCTGTGAATAATTTCGGGCTTGACTGTAAATATATTTATTTACCTCATTGTTAAAAGTTAAAAGATGTTTTAAAGTTTAAAAGTTTGAAGTTTGAAATAGTTTCAATAGGGATGAACCGATAGGGAATTTGGGACCGATACCAATAACTCTTTAGATTTGGATATTTTCCTCAGATATTTATAAATAAAAATCTATATATTTTCTCATTGTTCTGCATGATTATAAAAACAATGACACATTACACATGAAGTGAACAGCTGATTTTACTTTAAAACCTTAACTTCAGAAAAGTTTGAACAACGGATCACTGAACTTTATTAATCAACTATCCTTTTTTTATGAACAACTTTCTTTAACATCGACAAAATTTACTGCATGATAATGAACAAACGAGCGGAGGAACGAGCGTAAGAACATGTGTACGAATGAGTGTATGAGCGAACGAACAAACGATCGAACGAACGAACAAACGAGCGAACAAACGAACGAATAAATAAAGCAACCAATTCACTTAACATTAGCCAGAATCAAAATACCAGTAAAAAAAAAATTTAAAAAGTGGTGGGCAGCAAGCAAGTGAAATAGTTTAAAAATACATATTTAATAGGCTTAAAAATATCTGCCTAATTTTGTTATCAGAATGATAATGATAACATTACAAACGCCATTTGTTGGCCGATATTAATAAGGACACTAATATATCATGCATTTTTAGTTTTAAGTTTAAAGCAGATTATTTTACAATTTAGTCCTACAGTAGGTGGTTGCTTAGGTGTTGCAATGTGGTTGCTAGGATTTTCTTAATAGTAGCTAGATAGTTGCTAGAGTGTTGTAATGCAATTACTAAGGTAACCTGGCTGGTTGCTAGGGTGTTTATATGCATTTGCTATAACACTGTAAAAACAAACAGGTCAGTGACGTACCGATGCCGATCACCTTCTCGATCTTGATGCAGGACGTGTTGATCTCCTTCGCAAATTCTCTGATGGCCTGGTTGGGGTCTTCGTAGGTGAAAGGGTCTACATATATTCTCACCCCTGATGGCACATTAATAGAGACTTTGAAAATGCAAAACGTTATTTTAATTTTAAGGTATGAACAAATGAAAGGTGTTTGTTTACCTTGCTGCACATTTTTATCCTCGCCCTGCTTAGTTTTGCTGTATTTGCTCCTCCTGAGGAGAAAATATGCAGGTTTTATTTTAGAATTAATCATTTTATTTGTACATCACAGTGATATTTTAGTATAATTTATACACTATTATAGCATTTGATATAATATAAAGCTTTGATGTTTAACTTTTCAGTTTTTAATTTGATTTAAAGGAGACCTATTTCGCCGTTTTTTACAAGATGTAAAAAATTCCCTGATGTCTAGAGTGTTTATGCGAAGTTTCAGCTCAAAATACCACACAAATAATGCTTTATAACTCTTTGAAACTGACCCTTTAAGGCTTTCATCCGAATTGAGCAATTTTGATGACTGTTGCTTTAAATTCAAATGAGATTGTGCTCTTATCAAAAGAGTGCGGAGCTACAAATGCCTGTGTGTCAGCATAGTGGCAGATGCAAAACTCTAACGGAGGACGGCTGCTTCTCACTCAGGGCTGTTTATGCTAATGAGGGAGAGCTTGTTACTAATGGGTGGGGCTTTCCCCCTCATGTATAAAGGGAGCATGTCAACCAAAGTGACTACAGTTATTATTAAGACTGATTATAATAAAAAAAAATTAATCATTATTAAATGTTTACCATTAGAGGCTGGTTAGATTCACATATGTTGCTACACAACTGTGTTTAAACACCTGCTGGTTTTCTCAATGTATTCCTACCAGCACAACAATATTTAATACATAGCATTGTTTCAAAAACTCTAAAATTAATTTACTAATTCTTACACTTTTCCTTTTATATTTTACTTTATTTTACTGTTACTTTTATAATTCATGCAAAGCATCATGGGGTGTAATAAACATGGATTATTGCATTTATTCATATCATTCTAGCTTACATTTCATATTCATCTTTTAAACAAAACAAAAAAAACCCTGTTTTTTATGTTTTATGAGTAATTGAAAAAGTACTTCTGTACTATCCAACATAGCACAAATAAAAAGGCTAAGAAAATTGTCCATTTGTGTTAAATTTTCAAAAAATATTATTAAATGTGAAAGGTCTGCTTGTCTGTAATAGGAAGAATTTTATTTAATTATTTATGTACTAGTTTTTTTTATAGTATTATTATTATTATTTACCTTCTATCCGTCATGGTCACCAGAGATCCAGCCTGTGCAGATCACTGGTATATACCCAGATCGCTAACGGACTACAAATCCGCCGTTTCAAGAACTACAAGCTCCAGTCATGCACCACACACACCGGTTCCTGATCCAGTTTAATTACACACAAAGCTGGAGGATTGTCAAAGACTGATTACATAGACTATTTATACAGTGCACACACACACATCAGCGCTGAGTCTTGTTATATTCTGGATCCATGTATGTGGCTGAGTCGAAGACAAAAACACAGGCCATAAGTCAGTATAGATAGACAGCAGACAACATAAACAAACAAACAAAGCGAGGGTCAAAAACACGGCAAGGCAAGGAAAATACGTCGTAATGTTCACTAACAGTATAACAAGACTCAGCGATGATGTGTGTGTGTGTACACTGTATAAGTAGTCCATGTAATCAGTCTCTGACAATCCTCCAGTTGTGTGTGTAATCAAACTAGATCAGGAACTGTGTATCTGTGTGTGGTGAATGACTGGATCTTGTAGTTTTTTAAATGGTGGATTTGTAGTCTGTTAGCCATCTGTGTATATGCCAGCAATCTGCACAGGCTGGATCGCTGGTGACCGTGACACTATCACCCTGGCCTTATATTGTTTGTTCTACTGCCATGTATCTGTTTTTAAAAGCACAGTTCAATCATTTGAATTAAAAAAATCCTTCTTGCTTACAATAACAACACCCTTCTCTCATCACAGAAACATAAAAGCCTGACGGGTCACCTTTTAGTGATGATGAAGGTGATGATGAGGATCAGGAGCAGAACCACCACACATCCAGCCACCAGCAGCAGCAGCACAGCAGAGCTCATGACTCCTCCAACAACAGGAGCTGCCACTGACAGAACACAAACACTGCATTCATACACACTCGCAGAGAGGGAAAAAACCTGCCAGGAAGAATTTAATACCAGTTTCCACAGGAATGCCACAACAAGGATCTGTTTTTTCTTAGTGCGAAAGACCTTTAACAGTTTAAACGACCTGTTGTTATGACAGAGAACACTTTAAACCAAATTTAGAAATAAATACTTTGTTAGTGCAAATTCCTATATGTAGCTTTGTGATTTAAGCAATTACACCATTTCAATAATTTTATACTTAAAAAGGGGCATAATGAAAATCAGATTTTTTTTTCAAAAGTAACTAACTAGTACTCAGAGTAGTTTTTTTTAAAGAGTAATTTGTATAACATTAGTATTTTTTACTAAAATTTGTGTTTTTTTAGCAGTGTAATTGTATTTTAACTGGAGTAAAAATATTCTGTTCTCTTTCCACCTGTGAGAGAACATCAACAAATACAATAAAAACATTCATAAGCATATTTAGTGCAGGTTTATTATATTATTAATGTATAATTAATTAATTAATTATTATATTATTATTATTATTATTATTAATGACGGTTTTTATTTGTATAAATTGATAGATGGTTCCTATGCAGTATTTTTATAAATCACTGAAAAGACATTTCAGGTGTTCAATACATTGCATGCCAGTCTTGGTTTATTTTATTATTAATTATGAATAAATTATTCATTAATTATTATATTTTATTAATGTTTTTTTTTTATTATTTATAAATCAATAGATAGTTCCTATGCAATGTTTTTATGGGTTGCTGAGAATACATTTCAGGTGTTCAATACGTCGTGTGTCAGTCTTGGAAAATAAAAATAGGTGCTGGAAAAAGTGCTTAAAAGTCCTTGATTTTCATTAGGCTGTGCCTGTATGAACCCTATTTGAAATCAGTGTCACATTTTCAATCATGAGGTGATGGTAAATTAAGTGATGGTCAATTATCAGCTCTCTTGGTCGTCAGGTCATGTGATGCATGTTGCTGAACTGTATTCAAATGTTATAACTATAAAAACACCACGTTTTCAAATTCAACTGCAGTATATCAGCTTAGTTTATTTGTGCGTGCTGCGCTCATAAACTTTAGAAAACGGCGGTCATTTGTTTGATTTCTCCTCGAGAAGCTGCACAAGCCTCAAAAGTTTAAGGTCCTTGCACCCTGACTGAGCCCGAAACTGTCGTATTCGTTTTTTCATATTCGTCATTTAGTGGCTTGCAAAAGGTTGGGAACCCCTGGTCTACAGAACAAACCATCGTTATGCAATAATATTGCCTAATTACCCGAACCTGCCTAGTTAACCTAATTAACCTAGTTAAGCCTTTAAGCTGTATAGAAGTCTTGAAAAATATTTAGTAAATATTATTTAATATTATCATGATAAAGATAAAATAAATTAGTTATTAGAAATGAGAAACTATTATGTTTAGAAATGTGTTGAAAAAAATCTCTGCGTTATACAGAAATTGGGGGAAAAAATAAACGGGGCTAATAATTCAGGGGGGCTAATAATTCTGACTTCAACTGTATATATATATATATGTATATATATATATATATATATATATATATATATATATATATATATATATTAGGGATGCAACAATACAGTTAGCCTACAGTTCAATACATACCTCGGTTTTTAACACGGTTTTCGGTTCGGTTCGGTTCTGATGGCTTGACACATGTGTTTTTTGTTATTTTATGCTTAATGCAATAGGCAATAGGAGAAAAACAAAAACGATTTATTGCAATACTCCTTTATTTGACTTAAAAGCCAAGAAACATACACTAGTTCCTGGTGTATTGTATAATAAAAAAATGAACACTGAAATCTCACAGCTGCTGGTAGCCCATGTACAAACTGGGGAACACATAAACTCTTGCATTTTGAAAATAAACATGCATGTGAAGTTAAACATAAATTGACCGTTTCAAATAAACATTTGTATGTGTCTCTCGGAAACAGTATGTTTGCTGGGAAGATTCAGCGAGGGATTGAAGGACTTTATTACCTTCACTGCTATTCTGTCTTCAGAGAGTGATATTGCTGGGTGATGGCACCGGAGATGTGCAGTCATGTTGGAAGTGTTTGAGTAGGCTATACGCAGTGCTTTATTTGTGAAAGGTACCGGAACAGATCGGGGTAACAGATCCGGCATGTTACTCGCGGATGGAGAGGTGTTGCGCACGAAAGTGGAGAGCGGGAGAGGGCGTTGGATGGCGGAGGGGTGTCGCGGACTACGGACGAAAGTGAAGAGCGTAGGGGTGTTGCGGACGAACCTGAAGAGGGTTGGGGAATCGCGAAAGAAAATGAAAGTGAACAGCGGACGGGGAGGATGGCGATTGAGGAGGGGGATCGGTAAAATGAGGCGTGTTCATGCACAAATTAAGCCCTGGCTATACGTGTAAAACAATGCTTGCAGTGCACACAGTCATTTTTTAGCTTACTGTTTTTTCTTCCTCGGCATTATACTCAACGGCAAAACCGAAATGTCCCCACACCGGAGATTTGAAAGACACCGGTGCTTTCTTCCTCGTAGTGTTTCCTCTTCACCTCCACTCACCATGGCCGTGGAATGATGGTTAAGCGCCCCCTAACTTTAGAGCATAGTTATTGAATATATACTCGCGGGGAGGAGTTTCCTCAACTCAGCTCATGGACTTACAGGCACACACAGTCAATTCGGCGAAATAAAACGCACATAAATTATTTAAACGTAAAACCGAGAAAACCGCAATTCACAAGCCCGTATTGAACCGTGGATGTCGTACCGAACGGTTCAATATTATATTGAGAATTGTGGCATCACTAATATATATATATATATATATATATATATATATATATAAATATAAAAATGTACAATAATAATAATAATAATAATAATAATAATATTTAATAATACCAACTGCCCTAATAACAGCTATTGTTGTTGTTATTATTATTATTATTATTATTATTATTATTATTATTATTATATGTTGTAATTTGTTTTCTATAACAGAAATAGTTATTTCTATGTTTTCCTACAAACATCTTTTTTTAATATCAAGCTTTTAAAACTTAATATATTTCCTATTATATTATCCCAAAATGCAAGTGACTATCAACAATATATATATATATTTTTATTAGATACGTAATGCATTTTTGTATTCATATTTACTATACATGCATCTACTTTCACATTTACGTCTATTAGGGCTGAACAATATATCATCTGAGCACTGATATGGCAATGTGTGTTTCCGCAATAGTCACATCACAGGATTAGGTTATTTATTAAAGATTAAACGATAAAGATATTATTTTTTTAAATTATTTATACAATGATGGTCATTTTATTTTACATTTGATGGTTTAATTTCTGTACTTGCATACTGTTAGAAACCCCAGAAAAACATAAAGCACGGTTTATTTAAATTATATTTAGTCGTATTTATATGTTTGTAATTTATTATATGTTATGCAGATGTGCTGCAGAGAAAAAGACTTAATCATCTCAGTTGATCTAAATGATTGAAATCTTCCAAATAGAGCTATTCAAATCATCTGGTGAAATTATATTCATATCGCAGCAAAACAAAATATCGCAATGTCAGATTTTTCCAATATCGTGCAGCCCTAATGTCTGTACATTTAGCAGATGGCACACAACCTAAGCATTGCTACACCATGCTGTATTATTTCTGCAATAGAAAGCTCATTGACTGAACTCTCACCAGTGTTTGTGCTGAACTCAAAGGGTGCGCTGAAGTCTCCATATCCTGCTGCGGTGCGAGCGCGTACGTGAAACACGTATGAGGTCAGCGGGGTCAGATCCTTAATATCAGCATTTCGAGAAGTCGTCTTCACGATACGATAACTCCGCTCGTTCTGATCCTGAAATACAACAGAGTCCGGAAGACAAGAGGAAGGTAAGAAGTCAAAGGAGACGTCTGAGGGCTATTTTAACTCCAATAAAAAACTCGCTTCCTGTTTATTCAGACAGTCAATGTGCACAAAGGAGTTTTTAAATAGAGTAAGACCAAAAATAACCAGTGTTGAATAAAAAAAGTCTTACTTTAAAAAAAAAAATACATTCACGTTACTTTCCTTAAAAAATAACTAAGTAACAAATTGAGTTACTTTTTTATTGTTAATGTAATATTAGGGCTGCAAAATATATCGTTTCAGCATCAATATCGTTTCAGCATCAATATCGCAATGTGCAAATCATCAATAGTCACATCGCAGGATATGCAATGTTAAGTTATGATTAGACAGTAATTGACCAGTAGAAACAGTTAAGAACACATGAGCGTTATTGCAGAGTTTAACCATAATGACTTTTCAGCCAAAACTGAAAATAACTAACATTCATCAGCATACATAGCTGGTGGACTGATTACATTAGGAATTGCACATATTTTTTAATGAGGATTGTTTAATTAAATGTGCACTGATTTGCATACATTTTGAACATTTATTGGTTTTCTTTATTGGTCAGGTTCATAATTCTTGTTTCATTTATTCTGGACATATAAGAGTCAAAGTTTCTTACAGATGGGATTTTGGGAATCATTTTATCACTCCATAAAATAGCAAGACTAAATACAAAATACCAAATCTAAATACATACAGAATTCACTAGTATATAATCAGGCATATCATATATATACACATCGCTCCATAAAAACACTAAAAACAGAAATGCATTAAAAAAGTTACATTTGATGTAAAGTGCTGCTAAAGTAAAGATTTATGGCTCAATGTGGGGAAAAAAGAAAGAAAAAAATAGATTGTAATTTAAATTGATTGTACATTTTTTTATATTTTTCAAAAACGTACTTTACAAAAAGTAAACTTATACGTTTTCTATTTTTTTTTATTTTTATAACGTTCGTTTGATGTGCTTTGGTCCACTCTCTGATGCTGCTCCAGTGCTGCCTGACGTGGGGATTTACATTCAGACTAATGCAACGATTAAAACAACCCAGGCTCATTCTGAAAACATACCTCTATCTACATTTCTGGAAAGCGCAAAATACGTCCCAGGAGCTACGTTTTTTTGCAGTTTTTTTTTTCGCGAATCCACCTGAGGCCGCTGTGTACGCTTTTTCAGATCTCAAATTTCTCTAGCAAGTGATATTCATGCCTGCTGTTCCCGCGTAAATCCACCAGAGGCTGCTGTCAACTAACTGACTGACTGACTGACTGATCAACTGACCCACCCTCCTTCTTCCCTAAACCCAAACCATAGTACTATTATTCCCCGATGGCCCGCACTCACATTACATTCGCCCCTGGGGAACGCTTACGTCATCGATGATGCGCTCAGTATGTGCTCTCGCTCAGCACAGTGAAGATTTCTTTAGTTATATCGTTTAAGTCGTTTGCTATGCGGTGACACACAGTCAAATATTTCGCCGAACAGATCAGCCACTTTTGACGCTCATAAACAGTCCTCGTGCTGCAGGAATTAGGAAGTTTGCTGAAGGCGCAGCTGACGTGCAGTGAGAGATTTGCGTCTTTAATAATCTACGACAGTTTGTGTTCATTGAACAGCACGAATGATTAATTAATCCATATGAAACAGTCCCTTAAAAGTCACGTCTCGCTTTCAGTTTCGGGCTTAGGCACGCTTGCACTCACACTGTAAGTGTACCGCTCCTGAGCCCAAGTGAACCGCGCTCTGGCCCACCTCTTCCAACTGGGCCAGGGCCGCCCAAGTGTACCATGTCTGAGCCCGATTCAGAGCACTCACACTTCTCAAACGATCCGGGAAACGGGCCTGGGCATGGTTCGGATAGCATAGTGTGAGTAAGCCCTAAAAAGCATCAATTGACCCACCCACCCCCTGCCCTAAACTCAACCAACAAATTTAAAAAGCAATGCACAAAAAGAAAAGCCCTGTCCTGATTTTTACCACGTTTTACCACATTCTTACCCTGTTATTTACTTGTTTGTTTTATTTTTTTGGATTTTTTTTTTTGTCTTGTCCTGTTTTCTGGAACAGTTCTTCACTGGAATCGAACCCTCTCTGCATCTCAAGTTCACTAAGGTAACTAACGAGCTAGCTAAACAAACTGGTAAAAGCGGGAAAGCAGTCCATTGATCAGCTGTAGCACGAAAAGGAACGGCATTTATACCGCCCCGTAGTGTTCGTTTTAAAAATGAAATGCAGCCATACATGATATATTATTCGCGGTCTCCAGAAACGTATATAGTGCTACGTTTTCAGAATGAGCCTATGTTAGATTAAAATGATACATGACTTTACGCTTTACTAAGTCAAGTCTTTGTGGATTATACCAAGACATATTCCCTTTTTAAGTTGATCAGCTCGATCTCTCAACATGTATGAAGGACGTAAAAACCTGCCATGGAAAAAAACTTCGCTGATCTGAGTTTGGTTTGAACACGAACAGATGTGAGGGCTGTAGTAGTGAAAAGTGAAAGTACCTGCCCCTGTTATATTGGTACCGGACCTTGTTGAAACTCAGTCAGGCAGCATAATTTAGAGAGTGGACCAAAGTAGAATAAATATATATTTTTATATATTAGACACATCTTCTGGCTGTATTTGCAGCAGATCCACGTCCACAATTTCACGCATTGTGTTAAATTAGGCTTTGCAGTCTCCGTGTTCAGTCCATTACTATCTGTATCTGTTCAGCTGAGGGAATGTAACCAACTCCCTGACGTCAGACACATCGATATTCCAAGATGGCGGCGCCCTAGCTCTAAAAACTATAGTACAACATGCTCTTTTCTTCTAAATTGTTACATTAATTGTGTTTGTAATATATATTTTGATTAAAGTGGAAACCAAATGTGCAAAATAATGTAAACTTGACTGCTTCACTTTCACTTTAAAGTAGCAGTACGCCCAAAGCAACTGAAATGTGCCTTTAAAATCCCCCATCATTCACCTTCTCGTAGTATTTGACCTCATACTCCAGAATGACGCCGTTGGGTTTTTCGGGCTGGTCCCAGAACAGAGCGAGCGTGTGCCGCGTGATGTCCTTACTCTGAACAGACATGACCATAGACGGAGCTGAAAACACAAAAGCAACAGTTCACATATTAAATAAAAGCCCTTCGTGTTTACTAAATCTGTACCCAAGTCAGAATTTGCTGACACATCTGTCTTTCTTTTATCACATCACAAACAAACAGAGAGAGAGGATAAACCCAGAGGACAAGGAGAGCCGTTTCTCCTTCTAGGACTGTGGATTTGGAGTTAAGACCGCTATTGTCTGTTTGCTTGTTTTTTTTTCCTCCCTGAAGCTGTTTTTGTTGAGGGTGAGAAAGTCAAACAGACAGAATCAGACACAACAAAGATGTGCGTTGTCGTCTTCTGTGCTTTTTCAGACACATCACACAAAAAGAGGGAAAAAAAGACAGCAAAAGAAAAGCGAAAACACATCTGAGGGATGAAAAGGGAGAGGAAAATATTTCCATGTATTAGTTTCTTATACTCAACAGAACATTTCTAGATGTGAAAACCACAGAAAGCTCAGTTATTTCCACTGAATAATTTTTTGTTACAAAACTCTCATGAACATTACAGGATATCAAGATTTATATCATTACAAAGTAGACTTTCCCACCCCTGCATTATTGGGTGTATATACAGTATGCCTTTTAAATTTTAGGAACACAAGCGGATAAATATATCACATGGATAAAACATTGACGACTAAAAACCCCTGTCTCATTCATAAACATGTTATGAGTTTTATTTTAACTAACAGTACACCACTGAAATATGAAGAGTTCAGGTGCAAAAATATCCTTCTAGAATGAGCACATTTAACCTATTTTTGTTCACTTATTTCACATTAAATGCAATGAAAACCCAATTAATTAATCACCATTAAAATTACACTACTGAACCTACACACAAGAACCTAAGAGAAAAGAAAAAAACGCTTATGTTAAAAGTAATTTTTAAATAGCACTTTAAAATAGAAGGTTTTTGCATCTGAACTATTCATATACACCATTTTCCCTTATAATCAAGCTCACGGATTTATCATTGGCCTCCGTTTACCCATCCTAATTGCTAGTGCTTCCTTCATTATTGAATGTAGTGAGCAGTGAGCATAATAAATAAATAATGTCATAGTGGCCTACCTAAATAATATTTGTATTTTCAAAATGGCAAAGAGGCAATCACGCATTTAATTTTTAAAAACCACGAATAAATCTGATAATGAGCCCGATCAAACGAGATCTTGAGAAGATGAAACTACGCGAATGGATCAGGATACAGAAGCAAAGTGATCTCAAGTCAGCCACAGAAGATGACAGAAGTAACTGTGGGCTCTCCTTGAAGATTAGCCTGACAGTCATTTCATTATTACTTTCACTTGGCACATAACAGTGAAGTGAACTGAATAGAGATTGTTCATATGATCTACGTTTGTAGCTACATGTTCTTATTGTCCATGACTGACCTATAACGTTATATATGGCGCAAAATAATTAAAGATTTGTTCCGGGAATTAATCATTTACAATTTAAGCACTTGGCTATTATTATTGACCTTAAAATGTTTTTTAAAAAATTAAAAACTGCTTTTATTGTAGCTGAAATAAAACAAATAAGACTTTCTCCAGAAGAAAAAATATTATCAGAAATACTGTGAAAAATTCCTTGCTCTATTGAACATCATTTGGAAAATATTTGAACAAAAATAGAAGAAAGTGAATAATTTCGACTTCAGCTCTATATGTGTGTGTGAGTGTGTATAACTTAAAAACACGTCTCCAGTTTTAACAGCAGCAGTTCAGCGGCGTCCCTCACAGATCAGTCTTCCTCTGCCAGGTTCCACAGACTAAACGTGATTTAGGGCCGTTCCCCAGGGGCCCAAGAGACGACCCCCTCCAGCCGAAAACACAGGGGTCATGGGCCCCTTCACCCAGCTAACACACTCATCTCTAACACACATCCATCACGCCGTCTGCTCTGACAGATATGGGCTGTAATGGAGGTTTGGGTATGTGTGTGTCTGCCGGAGATTACATAAAAGGAAAGATGAGAATCTACGCTCATTTATCACCAAACTGATTCAGGGGCATTGCATTATGCGGTTCATTTGGTAGCGCCTTTAGTGCATGCTGGGATATCTTTTTTTGTGCCACTGCTGTGAAATGGCTCTGTGAAAACTGTCAAAAAGTATTGTTTTTAAGGGTTATTTTAATGTCAATGAATATGCAGATTTGTGCAAAAAAAATCTATTAAATGGACAGATCTGACTCTGCAATCCGGTTGGATGTGTTAAAATAAAATAAAATTAAATTAAATTAAATAAAAGTTGAGTAGCACTGTCACCTCACACCAAGAAGGTCGCTGGTTCGAGCCTCTGCTGGGTCAGTTGGCATTTCTGCGTGGAGTTTGCATGTTCTCCCCGTGTTGGCGTGGGTTTCCTCTGGGTACTCCGGTTTCCCCCACAAGTCCAAAAACATGTGGTATCGGTGAATTGGGTAAGCTAAATTGTCTGTAGTGTATGTATGTGAATGAGAGTATATGGGTGTTTCCCAGTGATGGGTTGCAGCTGGAAGGGCATCTGCTGTGTAAAACATATGCTGGATAAGTTGGCGGGTCATTCCGCTTTGATGACCCCAGATTAATAAAGGACTAAGCCGAAAAGAAAATGAACGAATGAAAAATAAATGCCAAGTTAAATAAAATAAAGGTTTTCTTTTATTTTAATATATTAATATTTGTAATTGTAATAATATATCAATACCGTTTTGATTTTGAAAATGCATTCCAAACAAACACACACACTGTAAATATAGTATAATCTGATTGAATGTGTTAAAATAAAACAAAATTAAATTAAATAACAAATTCAATAAAATTTAATAATAAATTAAATAATAAATAAATAAAATAAAATGGTTGCTTTTACTTGAAAATATTATTAAAATGTTAAATATTTTATTTAATATATTTAATGCAATTGTGATTTCGAAAATGCATTATAAACAAATCACACGGTAAAAATTGTATAATCCGATTGTATGTGTTAAAATGAAATAAAAAATAAATAAAATAAAATAAATAAATTTAAACATAATTATTTTTATACAATTAATAAAATAAATAATCATTAAAAGCAATTAAAACTCTGAACCAAAGACTGAATGTTTTCTTTTATTATTTTTATATAAATAAAATATTTTCAATTTTAATAATATTTTAATGCAATTTTGATTTTGAAAATGCACTCCAAACATATACATACATACTGTATATACATACATACTGTATATATACATATATATATTTTATGAACCATTTTAAGGTCAAAATTATTAGCCCCTTTAAGCAAATTTTTTTTCGACTGTTAACAGAACAAACCATCGTTATACAATAACTTGTCTAATTACCCTAACCTGCAGAGTTAACCTCATTAAGCCTTTAAAATGTCACTTTAAGCTGTATAGAAGTGTCTTGATCAAACTTGATCAAAAATGATTAAAAGTTATACAAGATTTAACTTGATCTCTCAACTCAGTTTAATGTAAATCAAGTTTAAAAGTCTTGTAAATTACAAAAAAAAAAAAAAAAAAAAATGCTTATTTTAGAAGTTCAGGTTTTTGCATCTGAACTCTTCATACACACAATTGTCCCTAATAATCAAAAACACAGATTTATAATTGACCTCTTTTTACCTATCCTAAATGCTAAAGCTAGAGTTTAGGGTGCATTATTGGGTGTATATAGAGTTAGTCTTTTAATTTTTAGGAACACAAGCAGATGATTATATCACATGGATAAAACATTGATGACTAAAAACCCCTGCTATTTCACATTTAGGATGGGTAAAGAGATATTTCAGTTCTTTCACATTAAATGCAATGAAAAGGCAACTTATAATTTGAAAACTTAAAACATTAAGGCATTTTAACAGTGTTTTTACAGTTAAAACAACCATAATATTCTTTTAATATTTTCAACAAAGTCTGAGAAATGTAAAAAAGTCCTTCAGACAAGTCATATTATTGCTCAAATACACATTTCACCAATTAAATAATAATATTTTAGATTTTTTTTTTACATTGATTCAATGCAAAAATCTCTATAGTAGATCAAAATAAATGCAAAAAATTATATTGCAATTATATTGCTGATGCCAAAGATTAATAAATGCAGCATGCTATATTAATTTGACCACAGTTAAGGAGGTTTCACACACTAGTCTTTCCCTTTCCCTTCTGAAAGTTCTTTATCTGGCTCACCGTATTTACTCTGACAGCATATATTGTGTTTTATCCATGAGTACTAACCATTATATCAGTAGCATCTTGATAATTATTCTAAATTTACACACAGACACACACAAATCACCCCCCAGCACACGTCTAAGTAGGACACAAGTCCTCTGTTCTACATCCAAAGGCACGTCAATGCATGACAAAACCCCACCCTGCCCACTACGCCCTACACCCTAAACTCCACACTGCCGTCCCGCAGGCTGATTTACAGGCTTGAGCTGTCAGGGAAATTTCCGGATCTCCAGCGAACGCTCTATTCTGATGGAAACCCAAGACGGCATCAAGAGCACAGGCCGCAGATCACACGTCCGCAATTACACACACACACACACACACACACACACACACACACACACACACACACACACACACCGGCAGGAATTAAAATAGAGTGTATTTGACGCTGTACGTGTGTGTGTGTGTGTGTGTGTGTGTGTGTGTGTGTGTGTGTGTGTGTGTGTGTGTGTGTGTGTGTGTAATGGAGCAGAAAGGTCACACAGAAGTTCTCTGTAGGTGTTTAGGTGAGTGAAATGTAACCTCATGACATGCTTTAACTGGGGATTAGGTGAGAAATTCTTGTATGATACTGTGCAAAGGTTTTGAATAATTATGCTTTTTCCAATGTAGTGGGTGCCAGTTCAAAATGACCACTACTGCCGCGTATGCCGCAACCGCATGACTAAGGGATTAAGAAAATGTGTTTCGGTGTAACAGCAGTGTGCAACAATGTCACCAGGAGGCACAAAGGGATGGATGCAAACGAACAGAAATATACAGGAGCTATAAACACCCTGTTACTTGTAAATGAAGATGAAATAACGAAACAAAGCATTATAACTCCTTCATAAATCATTAAAACATACTTACAAGCTTTATTATCAGTGACTACGTCTACATGGACATCAGTAATCAAATTATTTCCCTTAATCTGAATAAGACAATAATTTGATTAAGGTGTTTACAGGAGTTCAGGGCTCGACAATAAGGACTGCTCGATTGCCCGGGGGCAGCATGGGAGACGCTCGGATCAGTGTACAGAATGATTTTGGCTAGATAGAAACACATAGACGTTTGTTTCGGAAATCTGTCTCGTTTCCCTCAGTTAGCGTGGTTCGTTTGGCATATGCGAGTCCAGGAATCGCGCTCGAATCCGCGCCAAATCAATCGGTCCGAGATCGCCTGAATGAGGTGGTCTCTGCTCGATTAAGCGGATCGATTGTAGTGAGAAAACAAAACAATCCAACGAACTAAGGACCCAGGCTATATCACAGTGTATTATGATTGTGTAATATCCATATACGAAGAGGGAATGATGAGCAGGGCGGGAAATGTGCGTTTTATGTCTAATACGAAAGTGAAAGCATGCTGAAATATTAACGAGAGCTGTTTATCAGTTAGGATGATTGACCGAAGTAACCATCTGATAATCTTTCCATATTAATTAATCTTATAATGTGTTGTATTAGGCCTGTTTTGTTCATTTCTGCACTGACATCTCGAAAGAAAGATCAACATTCATCTGCTTCATGATCTGATGATCGGTTCATCTGTTATTTCTCTATATAATTTAAGCCTATAATGCATAATTCTAGCCAACGTTTCTTTAATAGATTGATTAATTCAATAGATTTTTTGAGGCTCTGTATGAGGAAGTCTGACCTCTCTGATTTTTATTTATGTCTGTGGGTGTCAAAATTAAAGTGTACATTTTCGCTTATCAAATATATACACAACTGGTCAAAAGTTTGGGGTCAGCATGATTGTTAAATATTTTAAAATCAGCTTCTCCTGCTCGCCAAGGCTGCATTTATTTCATCATAAATACAGCACACATTGTAAAATTGTAAATTGTTATTGCACGATAAAATAACTGTTTAAAGGAGTTTATCATTTAATTGAATAATTTATTCCAGTGATTTTAAAGATGAATTTTCAGCTTCATTACTCCAGTCTTCAGAGTCACATGATCCTTCAGAAATCCCTCTAATATTAATTATTATTGTTTTTATTATTATTATTATTCTTATTATTATTTATTTTTATTTTTTATGGTAATAGTAATAAAAACAATAATGACTGGAGTAATAATTTTATTTAAAATACATACAATAAAAAAGCAGTTATTCAAATTTTTTATAAATATTTAACAATTTAACATTTTTTTAACATTTAATAAATGCCGCCTTGATGAATTGAATAATTTTCCTTAAAAAAAAAAACATGACCCTGACCCCAAACTTTTGACCGGCAGTGTAAATGTGTATATGTATATATAAAAATTTATGCTGAATAAAAAGGGTAGGTATTACCATTGTGTTTGGCTTTTGAAACATTATTTAAAATACTGTATGTGGCTAAGAAATAGCTATAATTAATTTTTTTTGGTGGGGCCAGTAGAAAAAAATCCTTAGCGTTGAACCCTGGAGTTGCTTTTTGAATGTTTCTTTCATGATCCCGATTTACATGTTATAGCACATAGATCGATTAACATCATTGCGTCACCTTGCTATCCACATTTCCTCCAAAGTTTTATGTAATTTCAGGTGTTTAATTTTTGTTTTGTTGACTTTAACTGCAATTTGGCACTTTCACTTTCATTCAGGATCATTTCATGCATGCCCCCCCGTGACAAACGAGATATTGGATGCGAGTATGAACTGCTGGAAGAGTGTTGCTTTAATGGAGTTTGACAAAACCCCTCCGCATTTCATGATGCAGGAGTCAGTGGAGAATAGTGTATATATATAGAATAGAGAATAAATTCATGAAAAATGGCTGGTAGACGCTTAGAGTATTGTCTTAATCCAGGCACGTACACAGATAAGGCCTTTTTTCTCTTGGATAAAAAAGTGCCCCTCAAAAACGTAAACATACTCAGTGTAAACATGTTAAGTGAAATGAGGATTCATTTTGGAAATTAAAACTAAGGAAATAAAGGACAACTAAAATTAACATACAAACATAAATAAATAAATAAAGCAGTGTTTTAACCTAAATATAGAGAGATGTACAGTGTTTGTTATTTTAAAAAGACAGGACTAAGACAGTCAATAAATCACCTTTTTCTTTGTTGATTATATTTTACTTTTTAATTTTGTCTAAATTAGTGTAAAGAAATAATTAATGAGTAATTATATAGGCCTAAACAATTACTTGTTTAAAGACATTACCATCAAAACTGGAGAACACTGTATCTCTTATGCAGATTCAGGCTATATTATTATTATATTAATAATAAACTATATTATTTATTCAGAATATATATGAAAAGTTTAGATCCAAAAACCTCTAAATGCCATCAGAAATTTTCTTCTTTAAACATCTTGGGAACATTGCTGTCTTTGGAGGATGAAGGAGCTCTTCTATTTTAGCTAAAATACAGTATCTTCATTTGTGTTCAGAAGATAAACGAAGGTTTCAGGGGATTAAAACAACATGAGGGTGGGTGAGTATTTTATTAAAATTCTAGTTAAACAAACCCTTTAATTGTTGATTAATTACTACTTTCTGCACCGTTATGGTCACAATCGGCTGAGAAAACCCAGGACTATTTTGCAAAATAAATTTAAAAAATCCAAATACCTGAAAAATTCAGATGCACATTTGTTTTGTCTCAAGTCTGTGATTCCTCTCATATGAGATATTAAAATCTGCGATGAACCATAGTGGAGTTATTTTTGATCTCTTCAGTGACACCATCAGGCTAATCCTTTGTGACATTATAGATGAGAAGAAAACTAAAATCCCATCTCAATTTCAAGTGTCTATGACTTCATATTTAGTCTGTTTGATCACTTTCAAGGCAGAATGATCTCTGAAAATCCTAACAATTACTGTATGATCAGGTTTCAACGCTGCATGCTTGACCCCCTAATTAAATTTACTCTAAACTTTCTGCCTGACAGTGTGTGTGTGTGTATGTATGGGTGTCACAAGCGAACATAATGCTTGATGAAACTTGAGCATGTTTAAACAATCACCGGGGCCTAACTCTTGCGAAGAAAATAATACCTTTAAACTGGAAAACTTCCGATCCTCCATGTTTCAAAGCGAGGATGAGTGAATTGTTGACAAGTTATTCAGCTCCAGTTGATACTCTCCTTGGAACCAAAATCTCAACACTAATTTCAAACTGTTTGGGAACTGGAACAATTGAACATTCTCTGATAATTTTAACAAAAATATTTGCTTTGATTGGAAAATATCTCCCATTTGTTATTTATTTACTTTATTTATTAGTATTTTCTGATTTATTGTTGCTATGTTTATACCAGTTGATTTCCTTTGTACTGCTTTTGCATTTAAAAAAAGACAAAAGCTTAAAGTATGCATGAACCGGAAGCTGCAACAGTTTTGTTTTTTTTTATATTGTGACGCTGAGAAACAGTATATTAAATAAGAACACAGTGGGCGTGTTTTATTTTTTCTACTGCAAGCTGATTGGATGCAGTAAAGTAGGCATTTCATTCAGAAAGATGGGGAAAAGAGTGTGGATAGAGTAACCTAACCTAACCTAACAGACACCTCCTCATCATCATTTCTATTGGTTGTCAAAACTGACAGTTGGAGGGGCGTGGTTAAGTATGTTAGCCACGCCCAATACCTCAGACAGACGTCATCTGAGAATTTAACTGAACACAAACAGGAAGTCATTTTCAGATTTCAATTGTAGATTAGAAGGACAAACCTTTTTTTTTTCTTAATGACATGCACAGATTAATTGTTCAGCACAAAACTAGCAATGTGAGCTTACAAAATCAATATGGTTAGTTTTGATTTCATCTGTACATTAAAACAAAGCAGGTAATTCTTAATACTTTACCTATAATACAAAAACAAAATGTGCATTTTTATTAGTTACATTTGTAATTTAGTTTAAATGAAACAAAAAATGTATAGTATTATTAGGCTGGCTTGTCAAAGCCAACCTACTGTTATGCTATTTAAACTTATTATTTTTATTATTATTCTTCTTCTGACTAAAAAATTAAACTCTATCTCCTCCTTGAGCTTTCGAGCTATGACCACCAAACTCACACCAGACCTCCAAACTATTCTGACTCGGATTGCTATATCTTTTCCGACTGATCCGACTTTCGGTTTTCCGAAAAACGTCCCGGGACTGTCGGAAAAATCCCATAGACTTAACATTGGATCAAACTTTGTGACCTCATAACTCTGCGTCAGACTGTCGCACAGACTTCTAACTGGGCTCATTTAACTCAGACTACCAAACTGACAATAACTGATCACCTTTAAACTTTCTAGCCACGCCCTAGCAACCACTTTTGGACCCTAGAAACTGTCCCATAGACTTCCATTCAAAAAACTCTCATTGGCTTTACATTGGATCAAACTTTGTGAGCTCATAACTCTGCATCAGACTGTCACACAGACTTCTAATTGGGCTCATTTAACTCAGACTACCAAACTACCAATGACTGATGAGCTTTTAACTTTTTAGCCACACCCTAACTACCAGATACTGCACCCTAGCAACTGTCCCATAGACTTCCATTGCAAAAGACTGTCATTGACTTAACATTAGATCAAACTTTGTGAGCTCATAACACTGCATCAGACTGTCATACAGACTAATGGCTCTATCTATCTATCTATCTATCTATCTATCTATCTATCTATCTATCTATCTATCTATCTATCTATTTTAAACTATCTATCTATCTATCTATCTATCTATTTTAAACTATCTATCTATCTATCTATCTATCTATCTATCTATCTATCTATCTATCTATCTATCTATCTATCTATCTATCTATCTATCTATCTACAAACTGTTTTAAACTATCTATCTATCTATCTATCTATCTATCTATCTATCTATCTATCTATCTATCTATCTATCTATCTATCTATCTATCTATCTACAAACTGTTTTAAAACTATCTATCTATCTATCTAT
The DNA here is from genome assembly GCA_903798195.1 of Danio kyathit. Lineage (NCBI taxonomy): Eukaryota > Metazoa > Chordata > Actinopteri > Cypriniformes > Danionidae > Danio > Danio kyathit. Next base: position 50,571,917 of record LR812533.1, read on the forward strand.
CTATCTATCTATCTATCTATCTATCTATCTATCTATCTATCTATCTATCTATCTATCTATCTATCTTCAAACTGTTTTAAACTATCTATCTATCTATCTATCTATCTATCTATTTTAAACTATCTATCTATCTATCTATCTATCTATCTATCTATCTATCTATCTATCTATCTATCTATCTATCTATCTATCTATCTATCTATCTATCTATCTTCAAACTGTTTTAAACTATCTATCTATCTATCTATCTATCTATCTATCTATCTATCTATCTATCTATCTATCTATCTATCTATCTATCTATCTATCTATCTATCTATCTATCTATCTATCTATCTATCTATCTATCTATCTATCTATTTTAAACTAATCTATCTATCTATCTATCTATCTATCTATCTATCTATCTATCTATCTATCTATCTATCTATCTATCTATCTATCTATTTTAAACTATCTATCTATCTATCTATCTATCTATCTATCTATTTTAAACTATCTATCTATCTATCTATCTATCTATCTATCTATCTATCATAAAACTGTTTTAAAACTATCTATCTATCTATCTATCTATCTATCTATCTATCTATCTATCTATCTATCTATCTATCTATCTATCTATCTATCTATCTATCTATCTATCTATCTACAAACTGTTTTAAACTATCTATCTATCTATCTATCTATCTATCTATCTATCTATCTATCTATCTATCTATCTATCTATCTATCTATCTATCTATCTATCTATCTATCTTTCTTCAAACTGTTTTAAACTATCTATCTATCTATCTATCTATCTATCTATCTATCTATCTATCTATCTATCTATCTATCTATCTATCTATCTATCTATCTATCTATCTATCTATCTTCAAACTGTTTTAAACTATCTATCTATCTATTTATCTATCTATCTATCTATCTATCTATCTATCTATCTATCTATCTATCTATCTATCTATCTATCTATCTATCTATCTATCTATCTATCTATCTATCTATCTATCTATCTACAAACTGTTTTAAACTATCTATCTATCTATCTATCTATCTATCTATCTATCTATCTATCTATCTATCTATCTATCTATCTATCTATCTATCTATCTTTATTCAAACTGTTTTAAACTATCTATCTATCTATCTATCTATCTATCTATCTATCTATCTATCTATCTATCTATCTATCTATCTATCTATCTATCTATCTTCAAACTGTTTTAAACTATCTATCTATCTATCTATCTATCTATCTATCTATCTATCTATCTATCTATCTATCTATCTATCTATCTATCTATCTATCTATCTATCTATCTATCTATCTATTCGTGCTTTTTCAAACTGTTTTAAACTAAATAAACTATTACCCACAAGCTTTGTCAAGCCAGCCTCAAAGTTTGTCTCGACGAACTTTATTGTCTAGTTATATCTTGTTATTTATAGGTCATTCATAATACACTGTAAAAATGCTGGGTTCCACACAATCGTATTGTATTGGGACAACATGAAGGAATTAAGTTAACTTAATAGTTTTGACAAACTTAAGTGGATTGAACATAAAACAATTAAGTTGTCCTAGCGAAATCTTAAGAATTGTGTTGTTTCGGCTCATTTTAAATAAGTAGTTTGAACAAGCAACAAAAAATATTTTTTTAATTGCATACTTTACCTAAAATAGAAAAAATTTTATATTTTATTGTGTATTGTCATTAGTTAAATTTGTTAGTAAAATTTGTATTATATATATATAAAGTAAATAAAAAGCAAAGCAAACACAAACAAAATAAAAATACAAAAAAAAACTAAATAAAATATCTAAACAAAACAAAACACTAAATAAAATAAAATATAAACAAAAACAAAAAACAAAACAAAATACATCAAAAGAAAAAGAAAACAAAAACAAAACACTAAATAAAATAAAAAACAAAACACTAAAAATAAAATAAAAAACAACAAAAAATAAATAAAACAGAACAAAAAAAAATTTAACAAAACAAAACACTAAATTAAATTAAATCAAATAAAAAACAAAACAAAAAACATTAAAAAGAAAACACTAAATAAAATAAAATAACAAAACAAAAAAACAACAAAACAAAACACTAAATAAAATAAAGTTAAATAAAAAAACAAAACACTAAATAAATTAAAATAAAATAAAAAACAAAACACTAAATAAAATTAAATTAAATAAAAAACAAAACACTAAATAAATTAAATTAAATAAAAAAAAACAAAACAAAAAAAATAAATAAAACCGAACAAAAACAAAAAACAAAACACCAAATAAAATAAAACAAAAAAACTAAACAAAACACTAAATAAAAAAAATAAAATATTTAAATAAAATAAAATAAAATTTAAAATTTAAAATAAAATAAAATAATTAAATTAAATTAAATTAAAAAACACTCACCGGCCTGGTTGGTGGTGAGGGTGACAGACACCGCCTGCTCCGGGCTGGGGTTGTGTTTGGACACCCCGTTGACAGCCCAGATCTGGAAGGTGTAGTTGGTGTGGGCCTGCAGCTGGTGAACGGACACCCGTGTGGAGCGCAGACTGAGGCGCTGCGGAGAGTATCGCACATCGTCTCCACACGGCGAGCATCTCTGCGTGTCCCGCACACACTGCTTACACACCACATTATAGGTGAGATCCTGACGGCCTCCGGAGGACAGAGGAGGACTCCAATCCAACAACACAGACGTCTCGTTCACATTAGAGATCAGATTGTGTGGAGCAGACGGAGGACCTGTGATCAACATAAAGAGAGACAGAACAAAAACTACTTTTATAAGCAAAAATCATGTTCATAAGGCAATTTATTCATTTATTTGAATAGCTATTTGATGGTTTTCTGGGGAGTCTAACATTATTCAGGTACAGAAATTGAATGATCGCAATGCAAATATTCTTAGATCAAGAAAAAATATTGTTTTGTTATAAATTTCTGATGAAAATTATTAGTTTTTCCTTAAAACAAGCTAAATTATCTGCCAGTGAGGTAAATTAAAATTAAATAATTTTGCTTTCGCTTTGAAATGTACTGTAGATATTTGGACCAGAAACAAAGAGAAAAATTCTAAGTAAAAAACAATTTGTTGCATAAATCATATAAATTCCGTTACAAATACAGTGATTGTTGGCGCCAATAGCCTAGTGGTGTTGTGCGCCGACATCTAGCACAGATGTGCTCCCGGCGACCCGAGTTCGATTCCTGGCTCGAGGTCCTTTGGCGATCCTTCCCCTCTCTCTGCTCCCAATACTTTCCTGTCTGAAACCTCTACTGTCCTATCATAATAAAGGTGAAAACCCTTAAAAATAATTATAAAAAAAAAAAACAAATACAGTGATTAAACACAATTCTGTAGCTCCTGGTCAACTATAATCCCGACTCAACATTGCCTATCTTTGCGGATGTGCACATTGTAATATCGATGCTGAAACGATATATTGTGCATAGGGCTGGGCGATAGGGCAAAAAAAAAAAAACTAGATTTTTTCATAAAGTTTGACCTATTCACGATTTCGATTTTTTTTTTTTTTTTTTTTTTTTTCTGTGTAACTATAGTCAACTTAAAACATTACAAAAACATGACTGAAGTAACAATCTCTTTATAAGTAACTTAAAAAACCATCTGGTTAAGGAAAATGTATTTTTAATGGCCATACATACACAAATTGGTCAACAAGGTGTAGCCTATTACATTCCTATAGACAAATTCCTGCTTGACGTTTTAGAAAATATTTGTGCGTAGCTACACCACCCAGTATATATTAAAGATCACCGCGAACAACAAAAAACCCCACAGAAACCTGTTACATATCTATCTATATTTAAATGTCTATCTTATATCTAAATCGTATAATCGTATAAGATGAAATGTTGAAAATTGCTCAATTTATTTTTATAAAACATGTCAAAACGTATTGATATTTTTTTGGAGTAAAAACAATACCGACATTTAAGAATCCATATTTATTTTATTTATTCATTCATTTTACTTGTTTATTGGTGCATACTGTATATGGGTTATGATTTAATTCATAGCTACAGTACCTTGGACAGCTACTGTGCCACTCCATAAAGCTTTCAAGGAAAAGTCCAAATTAAAGAAAGATTTGACTTTCTGCGGTGACTGCCGACACAACACGTCGTAACCGTCCATCAGGTGTAAAATACAAAACCAGACATCTGGGCTTTGAATTAGGTGCAATTATTTCCTAGTTGTTCAAAGAGTCTGCAAGTTCGTGTTCCATGGATATATGTTGTTGTTGATTCGATGCGCAGCAGGAAAAAAAGGCTTTCAGCAGTGCATGTAGTTGCTGGTAAAGTTCTCACCCAGATCAGAGCGATCTGTGCTACCGAATACAGCGCAGCATGCAATAAACTCACGCTCAGTCAGGCGAAGTAAAGATCTCATTGCCTATATGTCAATCAAATTAATTAAGCTCTAGCCACGAATAAAACTTTTAGCCTATTTTATTATTTTGTGTAATGTATATAGTGTAATCCAGGCCGGAGCAAGCTGAACTGGCGCTCTAGGCGAACGCCCTCAAGCCGAAAGTGAAATAGAAACTTACCGGTTTGCGGATGAAAGTGAGGACTAGGAGGGCGTAGGTGTCGCGGATGCAAGTAAGGACCGGGGGGGTTCTCGCTCACTATTCTGCCTAGGTCGCTTCTATGTACACGTCGGCCCTGAGTGTAAAGCTGGATTTATACTTTCACCTGGCGCCGCATCGAGCGCCTCTGCTGACTGCGCGCGCACCTCGCGACAATGGGTTAGCGCGCTTGCGCTGAGCCAGCTGTGGTAGCTCATCAACAGAGCCGCGACGTCAACACACAGAATCTATCAGCACAATTCAGCACGGTTGTCTAACAGTTTAGAACCGCTTGGCACGATAGTGAAAAAGCTGCATTAATATTTTTATTTAAAAAAAAATCGCGATTCCTCGATTTTATAAAAAATTTAATCGTCTTAAAACATAAATTCGAATTAATCTATAAAAAAATAAATAACAAAAATAAAATAAAATTCGCCCAGCCCTAATTGTGCAGCTCTAATAACCATGATAAATTTGATCACAATAATTATGATATGAAATTTTCATACCGCTAAATCTCTAGTTTTGTACATACAGTTGAAACCAGAAGTTTACATACACTCTAAAAAAGGAACATTACCATTTTTTTTTTAAATGTCTGGTGTTAAATCATACTAAACGTTTACTATTTTAGATCTGTTAGGATTACCTAAATCATTTACATTTGCTAAATGCCAGAATAATGTGAGAATTTTGTTTTTTTTGAGAATTTTTAATTAATTTCTAGACAGTCAAAAGTTGCTGCACAAATATAATATAGTAAAGCATCCTGTAGACAAATATTAATTTAAAAGAAGGACTAGTGAGGGGTGTGCTCAAGTATGCTGAGCACTGTATATGATTACATTGTCTTTTCTTTCTTCTTGGTTTGTGTACTTATACTAGTAGTATTATATACTCTAAAACTTTCCATCCTCATTGAATAGAAGGAAAGAGATAGAAAAAAAAACTAGAACAGAAGGAGAGGACAAACAGCGTCTGTTCTGTGAAGAGATAGAGTCGGTCATTAGTATGGAAGAGAGAGAGAGAGAGAGAGAAAGAGGACAGACAGACAGCTGGTAGAGTGAGACTGATACTGTCTCATTTAAATTCATTTATTTGATGTGAGGAACATCTGCTGCGTATGCAAGGACGTAAACAGAAATAATTACATGCTCATGCACGGCATATCATTAAGATTTTTGCTTTCATTCATTCATTCATTCATTCATTTATTTTTATTCAGCTTAGTCCCTTTATTCATCAGGGGTTGCCACAGCGGAATGAACTGCCAACTTATCCAGCATATGTTTTACGCAGCGGATGCCCTTCCAACTGCAACCCAGTACTGGGAAACACCCATACACACTCATTCACACATACACACACTACAGACAATTTAGTTTATTCAATTCACCTATAGCGCATGTGTTTGGACTGTGGCAGAAACCAGAGGAAACCCACACCAACACGGAAAGGACACGCCAGCGCAGCAAACTCCACTCAAAAATGCCAACTGACCCAGCCGGGACTCAAACCAGCGACCTTCTTGCCGTAAGGTGACAGTGCTAACCATTGAGCCACCATGTCACCATTTTTGCTTTCAATTATTCATTCTTTTTGTACAATTAAATGTTTCTGACTATTTCTTTAGCCTCAAGTTCCAAACCTTAATTTTGTTGAACACAAACAAAGTAAAGCAATAGTAGAAAGCTCTACAAATATTATGCAAGTCAATGGTTACCAGGTTTTAACCTATTTTTCAAAATATCATCTTTTCAACATCATATCAACAACTAAAGGGCGATTAAATGATGACAATTTACAGTTTTAGGTGCACTGTAAAAAATATTTATTTCTTTGTGGCTGTGAATTGCATTATGGGATGTAGATCTCTGCTCTGTCGACTTTTGATGTTGAAAATTCAACTTTACAGTTTAACAAAGTGACTTTTACCGACATTTTAGTAGTTTGAAATAATACAATTCATTCATTTTCCTTCACCTTATTCTCTATTACAGAGGTCCCCACGGCAGAGTGACCGCCAACTTTTCCGGCATATGTTTTACGCAGTGGATGCCCTTCCAGCTGCAACCCAGTACATGGAAATACCCAAACACTCTCACATTCACACACACTCATACACTACGGCCAATTTAGTTCATCCAATTCACCTATACCGCACGTGTTTGGACTGTGGGGAAAATCGAAGCACCCGGAGGAAACCCACACATGCAAACTCCACACAGAAATGCCAACTGACCCAGCAGAGACTCGAACCAGTGACCTTTGAAATAATATAATGTTTAGGAAATAATATGAAGAGAAATAAATCTGTAAAATAGTTTATTACAAGGTTTTTGTAGTGTAGTATACAAAGTTTTTAAGGTAGAAAGAAAGAAGAAAGATCAAGCGCTCATAATGCGATTCAAAAGCATAAATAAAAAGGGGAAAAATAAAAACACGAATCACAAAATATTTTGTAGAGAATTTTGTAATTCATTTTAAATATATATTCTACTTAAGCAAAATTATGGATTGTGCATTTTTAAACATTAGTTTTTTTAAGCAGGAGCAACTCATTAAAAAAAATTCTATTCATTGGCGACACACTGACACTGTTGCCTCACAGCAAGAAGGTCGCTGGTTCGAGTCCTGGCTGGACAAGTTGGCATATCTGTGCGGAGTTTGCATGTTCTCCTCGCGTTGGCATGGGTTTCCTCCACAGTTCAAACACATGTGCTATAAGTGAATTGATTAAACAAAATTGGCCGTAGTATACGAGAGTGTGTGTGAATGAGTGTGTATGGGTGTTTCCCAGTACTGGTTGCAGCTGAAAGGGGATCCGCTGTGTATAACATATGCTAGATAAGTTGTCAGTTCATTCCACTGTGGCGACCCCTGATGAATAAAGGGACTAAGCCGAACTAACTAATCTAACTAATGCTGTGATGACTTATTGATATCTGTGCAATAATTCCAAAATGAATGTCTAATAATTATAAAATGTTATTAATGAAGCATTGCAGTAAGAAATATTTATTTTGCACTATTGTTTTTATACGCATGTCAATTTAATAAATAATATTTCTGCCACAAAACAAACGTAAGATTATAATAAATCATTCAATCCAATGCTGAAAGCTGCAAAGCAGTCATCAGTAAAAGAATAATATACATTTACAGAAAAATAGCATACATCTCAAGAAAGAATGGACCAAAGAAAGTAGGAAAAGTCTCACTTCTACACTCTTTAAAAGTTTTGGTTTCGGTTTGTGTCATTATAAATGCTCAGTCTCGTTATGCGCTGATTTTCATTTTTCTGTGTTTGTGGAAAAAAAGCAGGCGAGTCAGCCAGCCCGGGGCAGAGCAGGATTCTCGTGATAACCACCGGCCCAATACCGTTCTTTGTTATGAGCCGCAGATTCAGTTTAAACTTAGTAAAGGCGAGCTTCTTTGGCGATGATGTGTACAGTGTTACATTTTACATTTAGCAGACATTTGCGCTGAACACGCAGTGAATTTAACGCATCGAGATTCGGGCACCTTCTCCAAAAACACTCGATTGATCTCGGCTGGCGCCCTTATAAGCTCCCTGTTATCTGACAGCGGAAAGCCTTGAGTAATTGACAGCTAATATGAATCAATATAGCGGCAGGGAAGTCCGATTCAGCACGTTTTTAGAAAAAAATCGAAACAAGTCGCACTACAACTGTTATATGCAGTCTCACAAATGCTCCCAAATATATTATGAGGTCGCATAGATTAAAATTCGGGTGCATATGCAACCAAAATGGTCGCAATTTCGAGCCCTGCATATGTTGGCGCGCTAACCACTAGGCTATTGCATCGACTAAATCATTTTTTTGAACACCCATGCAAAATCATCATCATAGCAGTGCCAAAAAACATGGACAAAAAAATGCTACAATTTTTTGTTATACCGTTCATAAGTTTTTTTATTTAGTTTTTAGGGCAACAGTGAGTACGTTTACATTTACACCAATAATCCAAAAATAAACCAAGAAATACATTTTTATACGATTAAGACAATACTCTGATCGATCATCGATTTATGATTATTTTAATCCGATTAAAGTCATAATCGAACTAAACAGAAATCAGAGTGTCGATTTTAGTGGCATTATTGAAGTGCAGTACAGACATGTAAACACCTTCAATCAAACTATTACAGTTGCATAGGATTTTCGCCGCATTTTGCGACAGAATAGTCCACACACACACAGCTGCTCGACACTATCCTCTGCACCTACCGAGTCAAAAAAGGACCACAGACACCTGCATCACGAAATGCAGAGGGCTTTTTCCCCATTCTGCGTGCGATATCAAATTTCATTAAAACAACACTCTTCCAGCAGTTCATACTCACATCCAATATCTTGTTTGTCACAGGGGGCATGCATGAAATGCTCCTTAATGAAAGTGAAAGTGCCAAACTGCAGTTAAAGTTGATAAATTAAAAATGAAACACCCGAAATGACATGAAACTGGAGAAAATGTGCATAGCGTGGTGACATTAATTGAATTATGTGCCATAACATGTAAAACAGAATCAAGAAAGGAACATTCAAAAAGCAACTCATGTAAACACTTTAATCATGTTATTGACTTATTACTGATGTCCATGTAAACGTAGTCATTATCTCTACATCAAAAGCTACTGGTCAGCCCAAGATTCAGGAAACATCTGAAATACAAATCGTAATGCTATAGAGCTGAACAGAGCATTGGCTTTAGAAAGATATCCTGTGTTTGTGAAACTAATGAAGACAGCAGAAGTCAATGATTTACTTATTATTTAGCCTGACATGTTGACTGTTAAATATCAATGTTTCTTAAAATATAATGTAGTGTGTTCAATGGGGATTTTTTTGTTGTTTTTTACACAGAAATGTAAAAAAGTTTGACATTTTACAGCAGTAATCGGAATACCGTGATACTTTCATGCAAGGTTATCATAGCATCAGAATCTTAAACTGGCACCATGCACACACTTCAAGCTGGCGCATGTGTTTGTGTACACTCACGTGTACAAGGCATGGCAGCAGGATCCGTCTCTGATCTGTAATATCCTTTGTCACAATCACAGGAAGTGGCTCCTTCATTCACAGAGTAACTGTGCAGTGGACATTTACGACAGCCCACGTCTGAAGAAAGAGACCTGTAGTAGCCCACCTTACACACTGCAGCAGAGAAAAGGAGACATTATAAG